>CM076570.1:1489917753-1490153706 GCA_034641835.2 Pinus albicaulis | reverse complement strand
GGGGAGGGGTTGGATTTTCATGTGAAAGGTGGGTTGGTAATTGAGTTGCTTGTTCGAGTGTGCCCGAAGAATGGACTTGTGTCATTTTTAGGGTGGTAGACTTTCATATTCTCTCCATCCCCACTCGGTAGCACAAGAGTGGTAATTTTGGCCATGATTCTCATTGGAGACATATGTGAAAAATTCCCCTTTCACTCTGTGTTCTCGGAATAGGATGGGTTTTTTTGTGTTTCTCCTTGAGATGACTATCCTCTTCATTGTTTGGCTCTTTATGGTGTCAGTTTCTTGTGCTTGTACTCTTTCCATGTCATCATTGTGTGTAGAGCTACATACATTTAAGAGGAATGTGGAATGGTTTTGGTTGTAAGCCGCCCGTCTTGATTTATTTTTCCATTGGGAAATGTGAGGAGCAGTTATCCTTGTTGTAAAATTAAGGTTTGGAATTTATTTCAGAGTGCACAACATCTGTCCCTACATTGGTTTTGAGGTTTTAATAGATGTGGTGGCCCATATGTTTGATCAAGTGGTAAGCTTTTTCCTTGCATCTTGCATGCACAATAGAATTTTGTGGCTTGGAATGTTGAGACACAAGGTGATGGGTATTTCTTGTTTTGATCGCCTATGCGATTTTGGTCCAATTGGGAGGAGGCTTTCTACGTTGATGGTGGGGCTATATATGGAATGAGGACTTCAGGGTGGAATTCTTTGACCTCTCTCATTTGTTTGGCAGTGGCTATAGGTGAAAAGCATTCATTTTGCAGCTGTTGAGTCAGTGTGGTAATCTCCTAGGTTGCTTGTACATAGGGTGTGTGGGGTGCGCGGCTGCCTGATCTGTCTTCCTTTTTGTCTATGGTCATTCCTTTTGTAGTGAGCCTCCTGATTTTCATTTATTTTCCTCATTTTCCTTTGCATCGAGGTTTTCATAGGTGGTCAAGCAATCAAGGTTCATTGTTGTTGTGATCCGGGTGGACTACTAGGTGGCCTCGGTGCAGGTTGAGGAGGGTTGGGGGGGAATTTTTAAGAGAGGTTGCAGGCTCAGTCCTTTTTAATTTATTTCCTTCCTTTTCCTTTTGCATTGAGGGTGCCGCAAGAGATAAAATGATCTAGTTCCACTATTGCTGCTGACTGGGTGGGATCCTAGGTGGCCTTGGTACTGTGCGGGGAGTGTCAGGGTGGCATTTATAATAGAGGTTGTTGACTTGGTCATTCTCCTTTTACTTACTTTTTTTTCCTTTGTAGTGATGCTGCTGCAGACACTCAAGTGATTGATGTCCACTGTTGCTGCTATCTGGGTGGACTCCTAGCTGGCCTTGTTGCTGGGTCAGAAGAGTTGGAGGGAATTTTTAAGGCACGCTATGGGGTCAGTTTTCTTCCTTTATTTCCTTACTCTTCCTTCAAATTGAGGTCTCCACTAGTGATCAAGTGATCGAGGTCCATCATTTATGTTTTTTAGGTGGAATCCTAGGTGGCCTCGTTGGGGGCTAGGGATGGTTGGGAGGAATTTTAAAGAGAGATTTTGTGTGGTTGGTTGTTCTCCATTTGTTTCCTTTTTTTTCCTTTGCATTGAGGTCATTGCAGGCACTCGAGGTCCACTATTATCGCTGTGTGGGTGGAATATTAAGTGGCCTCGGTGCGGGGTGGGAGGGTTTGGGGGGCACTTCTAAGAGAGTATTGTTTTTGTTTTCTCCCCTTTGTATGTTCATTATGGCTATCATGGGTGATAGGGCCTTTTCCATTCTTGCTGGTTGGGGGGTGGTTGCTAACTCCTAGGCGGCCTCGGTGTAATGTGACTCATCGGGGTGACCCATTTTTTCGCTTTAGGATCTTGCATCAATCTTCCATCGTTTTTGATGTCAGAATTTCTTTCGCATGTCCTTGTCATGTAGTGTGTGGGCTCTAATCCCTTCTTGGGATGCAAGAGGTTAAGGTATAAAATCTTTACATGATATTTTGACCTCTCTTTGACTTAATGGGTGTTCAGGCTAGATCTTGGTAAGAGAGAGCTTTAAATTCCCTTTGAAGTGGGAGGGTGATACCTGGTTGATCCTTCCCGTAGTCATATTCTTGTCTCAAAAATTTAACAATGCATGTATAAGTATGAACTAATTCAGACTGTGAAACTGCGGATGGCTCATTAAATGAGTTATATTTTTTTTGATGGTACCATACTACTCGGATAATCGTAGTAATTATAGAGCTAATATGTGCACCAAGTCTCGACTCATTATAAGGGATGAATTTTTTTAGATAAAAGGCCGGCACGAGCTTTCCTACTTCTCCAGTGAATCATGATAACTCGACGGATTTCACAACCCTTGTGCTGGTGATGCTTCATTCAATTTTTTTCCTTATCAAATTTCGATGGTAGGATAGTGGCCTACCATGGTGGTGACAGGTGATGGAGAATTAGGGTTCGATTCCCGAGAGGGAGCTTGAGAAACGACTACCACATACAAGGAAGGAAGAACGTGTGAAAATTACCCAATGAAATGGGTAGGTAGTGACAATAAATAACAATACAGTGCTAATTGAGTCTCATAATTTCAAGGAGTACAATCTGTTAGCCCCCTATAAATTCTTGACAAGAAAGCAGGGGGCTGAAATTATTTATGAGCCTTCAAGGAATGCATCTCCCCTGAAGACACATCATCCTTGAAAGCTATTTCATACGCTCTGCCCTTTGGTTATTCTCTTCTGCTGTTCAATTCAAAAGGTCTCACTGATTGCAAAAAAATTGTGCTCCTAAGGCCTACTTTGCTCCTTGTACCATTGTGGAATGTCCCTTTTTAAACATTTGTTTTCCCTTGTAAAATTTCCCCTTTTATCCCCTAAATTCCCCCAAAACTTCCTTTACATCCTACCCACACCCCTAGTTTGGCCTAATTTCCCTTTCTTTCCCCTATCGTTACCCTCTATAGGCCTTAAAATACTCTAAAAATGGGCTAAATAACCATATTTTCATGTCTATTGGGTCTTAGCCCCCTTCAGACCAACCCCCTTAATCTTTCTCTCCACGGACCTAGCGCCAGGGCAGAAGGCGCTTATCTTAATTGGTTATCAGGTGATTTTTTCTGTCGTCGATCTGTTCAGATCTGACGGTTGTCGCAAAATCTCTTCACACACATCTTTTCCCGTCTACCACTCGCTCATACATCAACCATCCATTTTCCCGCAGATCGACGGTCTGTATTCCCTCCGCCTGGTGGTCCCTTGACGGTCTTTATTCCCTTGATGGTCTTTATTCCAGGATATAAACCTTAAACAATCATAGAGAGATCCCTCTCTGGACCCACGAGGGCTAGATCCTAAGGTTTGAAAGTGGTTTGATGGTGTCTCATCTTTTGGTATTACTAACCTTTCCAAAATACGGGAACCCCAACATAATGGTGACTCCGTTGGGGAAATTTGAGAGCCTATAACTGATAACATTAGTCTGTCTCCCATTGTCGTCACCAACATAATGGCAACTCCACTGGGGAAATCTGAGAGCCTATAATTGATAACATTAGTTTGTCTCCCATTGTCATCACCAACATAATGGCGACTCCGCTGGGGAATTTCTGAGTATTTTCCATCTTACTACATTACAAGAGCCTAGGAAAACCTAGAAACTCTAGTTAGGTGGTAATAAAACACTTCCATTTGCAGTCCACTTTCTACACCTTTTGTTGTGTTTCTCCCACACTCTTAGATAGAGTCTGGAAAGGGCCAGGTAGCCTCTGGATCTCATCCTCTTTTGAGGTGACATATCTGCTAAATGCCCTCCCAGTCAATCTCTGGTTAGAGTTTGTTGTGTTCGGAATCTTTCCTTGAAAAGGGACATCTCATAATCACGCTGCTGGACAGTGTACCCCCCAGAAGCACCCTAAACCCTCCACCTGGTGACTCCATAGTTCCTAAATGATTCAAAGACTCCACTGGTGATCAGTAGGCCTGCTGATTATTTTGGTTCACATAAGACTCCACCGGGAGATCAGCCCATTACAACGTCAGCCATAATATAAGGAACAAGTAGGGTTAAGCTGCTTGGTTAGAAAACAACATCCTGGCTTTAAGAACCATTCACACAAGAGCTTACCCTAACCCAAACCCACCTGAAATAGTTGACAAACCTGAGAGCACCCTCAAGAGATCTTCTGCACCTATAAGAACAACTATTTCCAGCCACATTCATAGAGCTAACTCTACACCAGAAGACTTTACAACTCTATCAGACCCATTTTTTGACCTAGGAACTCAAAACAGTTTACCAAGGACTAGGTCATTCAGTGTCCTAGAACAGTCAGACCTTGAGCTTCCTGTTTCACCGCCTCAAAGTGATAAACACCTTTGGAATAGACATACCCCTCCATCCACACCCCCTGAGATTCACTTCATTGAAAACTTGGGGTTCAGTCATCCTAGATCTGCTCATTAGTTTTCTGCTGGTCACAATATCCCTTTCATCCACATATCAGCTACCCAAGTCAACCCTTTACCTCATCATAACATCATCATGGCATCCTGGTATGCACCTCTATTTTTATCTCAGCCTCTAGTACCCTTACCCAATGATTATCAGTCAAAGATCCCACACTTCACTGCAAAAGAGTCTACCACAACTCAACACCATGTAGATAGGATGGAATAATCTTTTGACTACATGGAAATAGCTGATGATACAGTCAAAATGAGAATATTTGCCCAGAGCTTAGGAGGTGATGTGAAGAAATGGTTCAAAATCCTACCCCCTAACAGTATCCAAGACCTTCCTGCTTTATATCATACTTTCATATAAAAATGGGAAGTTAAGTCTAACCCTCTCCAAATCCTAGCAGAATACAAGAACCTGAAATGAAATGTAGGAGAGAGTGTCCAGGACTACTCTACAAGGTTTAAAAACTTTTATAATGCTCTTCCACCACACATGAAACTTCCCCTAGGTATGGTTCTAGTGAAATACCCTGAAGGCCTGGATGCTGACATGGCCTACCAGCTTAGGGAGAGGGATTACAACACATTGGAAGACATGCAAAATGGAGCAGTGCATGTAGAGGAAAATCTGATTGAGAAAAAAACAAGATTGAGAGCTAAGAAAATGGTAACATACAGAGATGACAATATAGCTTCCACATCTTACCCAAATTATGATCGCATATCCAAAAACATGGAAAAGCTACAAAAAATGATGGAAAAAATGGTTGTTACAGTTAGTAATCAAAACAGAAGTCAAAATCATAACCAGAACCAGAAATTTGGAAGAAACAACACCACTCCCAACAGACAAAGAGAATCATATCTTCAAGTTATTCCCCCATTCCAAGAGAACTTTCTCGATGAAGATGAGGGGATCATAGAAGAGTCTGAGGGAAATATAATAAACATGTTTGAAGTGGAAAAATCAATCCATAGCTGTTCCACAGAAGAAGATCAACCCACATCCTCGTATTTGGATGAGGAATGGTTAGAATCTAAGGATTACAAGTTAGTATTTGGAAATGCTATGATGCATGTCAGTGAACAATATGAACTTAGAAGCAAAAAGATTTTAGAAACTTCCAGGCCGAAAGCTTCTAAGGTTACCATCAAGAAAAGGCCTGAGAAAACTTCTAAAGTGACGGCTGAAAGTAACAAATCAGTAGCTGAGAGTTCTGCAAAGAACAAAGAAAAAGGAAACAAAAAAACTGATAAACAAGGTAAACCAACTAGCAGCACTAGCACTATAGCTAGTACTCCTGATAAAACTATCATCAACATTGTACATAATGAAAATTAGCACACTGATTCAGCCACCAAGGCAATGGCTAAAAAAACAGAGTCGAGCATTCCAAAGAGTCAGTCCACTTTCAATCTGGAAAGTGAGATTGCAAAAATTAAAATATCTGTACCACTCTCTGAACTGGCCTCTCAGGATGTATATAAAGGCTGAATTTTGAAAGCATTAAATTTAGGTGAGAACACTGACACTATAAATCTGAGTGATGATCAACCAGCCCTTCTGATTGGTCTAAAGATAGAAGGAAAATTTCAGGAGGGGGTAATGCCACCTTTTTATATCAGTCTTAGTATCCATGACAAGATCCTTCACAATTCAATGCATGATTCTGGGGCATCACACAACCTGATGCCTAAAGTAGTGAGTGAAATATTAGGCCTAGAGATAACCCACCCCTATAAAGACCTATATTCATTTGACTCTAGCAGAGTAAAGTGTCTTGGCCTGATCAAAGATTTGTGTGTGAGCCTTACCCAAATTCCAGCCAAGTGTATGGTCATGGATGTTGTGGTGGCAGACGTGCCACCCAAGTATGGCATGTTATTTTCAAGATCATGGGGAGCCAAGCTGCAAGGTACAATGCAGATGGATGGGGCCTATGCCAAAATCCCAATCTTTGGCCAACTTAGAATACTGTATAGAGAGGCACAAATGAAATTCCTGGTCAGTAGCCCCAAAAAGCCTGAAAATTCACCTTTATACTCTGTACATACAGACCTTGAATCCTTGATCCTTTCTAATGATGAATCCTCAGAAGGGTCAAAGTCCAAAAATAGAGATAAAAACAAGGAAACAGAGCCCATGGACTTTAACATAATGGCTACTCTAGACTCGGAGGAGAATGATATAGAAAACTCGGAACAATGCATTGAAACAAAAACTCAAAGCGAACCTGAAACAGAATGCAGTCAGTCGATTAGTCACCCTTCGCAAGTTCATAAACCACGCCAAGAATGAAACGATGATAAACCCGAGAATGAAACCTTATGGGAAATGAATTTCGACGGGTCACGCACCAAGAGAACTGCTGGAGCAGGAGTGTGGATACATAACATAGAGAGTGACTACACAGAGAGCCATGCCTGCAACCTGCACTTCAAATGTACAAACAATATTTCAGAATATGAGGCTCTAATCCTAGGCTTAAACTTGTTGAGAAAATTAGGAGCCCATAGGATAACTGTGTGTGGGGACTCTGAGGTGATCATTAAATAAGTGAATGGTGAATACACAGTGAAACATCCTAGACTAAGAGCATACAGGAATGACACTATGGATATATTGAAAACATTTGTTGAATATGAATTACTGTTTGTCCCTGGGAGTCAAAACGTCATTGAAAATGGATTAGCTTGCCTAGCTAGTTCATACGCTAACAGTCCAAGCGACCAGAAAATCATAATAAAGACCAAATTCAGACCTGCAGTGCCAGACAATGAAAAATATTGGCAAGTCTTTGAGGGCAATAAATAGATTGAAGATTTCTTGGTAGGCAGAAACAAGTTTGAATTTTCTGATTCAGACTCTAAATCTGACAGTAGCTACCTAAGTGAAGAGTCCTCAGATGAGGAAGAAACACCCCGTAACATAGAAATAAACACTTTAAATGAACAGATTGGAAATCCAAATGAAAAATATGAAAACGCAGATAATGAAGAAGTGGAGGTGCTACAGACCAAAGATAAGAACGTACCTCGAGGTCTGGAACCTTTAGAGGACCTTTTTGAATTTGATGATGTAGAAAAAAATCCCACTATAGAACATGCAGACTCTAATGTTGAGGAATGCAACATAGGCACTGAAGATAAACCCAAGATGATCAAATTGGCTAAGTCCCTGCCTGCAAACATGAAAAATAAATACATCGACCTATTCAAGGAATTCATTGATGTGTTTTCTTGGAGTTACGAGGACTTAAGGGCCTAAGACACAGACATCATACATCATAAAATACCCCTGAAAGAAAATCAGAAGCCCTTCAGACAAAAACTTCATAGAATAGACCCAAAACAATTGCCTGCAGTAGAAAAAGAGATTAAAAATATGTATGAGGCAGGTATAATTATGCCTATGAGGTTCTCTGATTGGGTATCAAACCTAGTGGTTGTGAGAAAGAAAACAAGGGAGATCAGGTTGTGTATTGATTTCAGGAATCTTAACAGAGCCTCACTCAAAGACAATTACCCTTTGCCAAAAATTGAACACATCCTTTAGAGGGTAGTAGGCTCAAAAAGGATCTCCCTGCTAGATGGATTTTCAGGTTACAATCAAGTTTTAATACTCCCAGAATACCAACTCAAGACAGCCTTTACCACTCCATGGGGCACCTTTATGTATGTAAAGATGCCTTTTGGACTGATGAACGCTGGTGCAACCTTCCAGAGAGCAATGGATATAGATTTTTCAGATGAAATAGGACACTTCATTGTCATCTATCTGGATGACATAAAAGTCGATTCCAAGACTGAGGAAGAACACCTAGAACATCTGAGAAAAGTGTTTGAAAAATGTAGAAGGTTTGGTCTGTCACTGAATCCTAAAAAGATTCTATTTGGGCTGCAGGAAGGAAAAATTCTTGGCCATGTCATATCCGAGAAGGGGATTAGTATAGACCCACAAAGAGTTGAGGGAATACTACAAATCACACACCTGAGGAATATCAAAGAGTTACAATCCTTCATTAGGAAAATCAACTTCCTTAGGAGGTTTATTCCCAACTTAGCTGAACACCTGAGGAATATGACTAACATGTTAAAGAATGGTGTAGGAGTTAAGTTGATTGTTGGGGCTAAGAAATATTTTGAATAAGTAAAGCTTGCACTCACCCGGGCTCCTGTCCTAATCAGCCCAGATTTCTCAAAAGATTTCTTGATTTTTTCATTTTCCTCTGAGCATACGATAGCTGCAGTTCTACTGCAGAAAAATCCTGAGGGAATGGAACAGCCCATTTCTTTCTTCAACAAAGCACTCAGAGATGCACCCTTGAAATACAACATTATGGAAAAACAGGCCTATGCTTTGGTTAAGGCCTTGAAGGATTTTAGGGTGTACATACTGCATTCCCACACCATAGCCTATGTGCGAAATATAGTGGTTAAAGACATATTGTCCCAAGACCCAAATGGGAAGAGGGGCAAATGGATTGCTGTGATCTTAGAATATGACCTTGAGATAAAACCCACCAAACTGATCAAAGGTCAAGGCTTAGCTTGACTAATGGCTGAATCAAATCTACAATCCCTTGACATTAACATGGTAGATGCCTTGGACGAGCAGCAGGGATTTCCTGATCCCACTATTGAGGAGAAGTTTCAGAGCTCTCCTTGGTATTCTGACATTCTGTATGTTCTTACACACCTCAATTCCCCTCCTGAACTATCAAATACCAAGGCTATATTATTAAAGCTAAAAGCCAGAAGCTATTGTATTTTGAATGGATGTTTATACTAGAAGAATGAAAATGGCCTATTGCTTAAATTTTTGCCTGAACCTGAAGCAGAAAGGGTTAAACAAGAATTCCATGTAGGAGAGTGTGGAGGCCACCTAAACTGGAATCCACTGCAAAAAAAATACTTAGAGTTGTCTACTATTGGCCTACACTCTTCATTGATATCCATCAGATGATAATTGCCTGCCACAAATGCCAGATTATTGAAGGCAAAAGAAAACTCCTCCCCTTACCTCTACAACCCATCACTGTTGAAGGTCCCTTTATGCAATGGGGCCTAGATTTCATAGGAGAAATTCACCCTGCTTCTTCTACACAACACAAATGAATCCTAAAAGCCACATACTACTTCACTAAGTGGATAGAGGCCATGCCTACTAAGAATGCCATAGATTCAGTCATCATTAGGTTCCTAGAAGGTCATATCCTCTCTCGGTTTGGCTGCCCAAGGAAAATAATCATTGATAATGCTGCTTTTGGATCCAAGAAAATGGTTGATTTTTGGCACAGGTATTGAATAACACTCGGTCATTCAACTACCTATTACCCACAAGGTAATGGCTTAGATGAATCATCAAACAAGAGCCTGGTGACCATCATCAAAAAGCTGCTGGAAGAGAACAAAAAGTCATGGCATAACAAGTTAGTGCATGCTTTGTCAGCTGAAAATATTAAAACAAAGAAATCCATTGGCATGTCACCATATCAGATCGTCTATGGAACAAAAGTAGTGTTTCCAACTAGCCTTGGGGTACCAGTGATCAAAATTGTTCAGGAGATACAGGCAGAAGAAGATAGCATGGTGAGGAGAATAAACCAGATAATTCATCTCCAACAAACAAGCGAAGAGGTCTATAACAGAGATATCAAGGTTCAAGAAAATATCAAGAGGCTATTCGACAAAAGAACCAAAGATGCTGATTTCAAAATTGGAGATAAAGTTCTGAAGTGGGACTCAAGGAGAGAGGACAAAGGAAAACACGGCAAGTTTGGCAATTTGTGGCAAGGTCCATACATCATCCAGGCCACTGTGGGTTCAAATGCCTTTTTTCTGCAAGAAAGAGATGGAGACAGAGTTTGTGGGTCCAACAATTACAGATGCTCAACACTACTCGCTGATTTTGGCCTCTGTCACTTGGATCAGATACATTTTTCATGTTTTAAGCTAAGAAAAGATAAAATTTTTTCAAAAAACAGATATGAGGGTTCACATGCTCAAACATGAACCTTTGAAGTGCAAAGGATTGGATCTAATATGATAAAAACCTGAGCCAAAAGAAGCAAAGTAGCTGGTCCTAACACGCTCAAAATTTGGACCAGCAAAGAAAAAAGAAGAATCAGCTCTAACATGCCCAAAACCAGAGCTGAAATGTAGAAAAATAACATGACTCTAACAAACTCAAAACTTGAGTCACAAAAAGAAAGAAGGATGCTTCAAGATTTCAGATTCCAAGCCTTCAAAAACAATTTCACGTTCGCAAGATTCTATCCATGTGAAATTGTCTTTATGCCTTGGATGCACAACAAACTAGACTGTCTAATCCTATTTTGACTTCTTTTAAATTTCTATTGTAGAATGTAGAGAATAAATATGCTTGACAGTCTAATCCCAGCAGATATTAGATTAGGTAGAGAAACATGTGAGACCAACAGTTTAATCTGGTCTCATGGAGTAATAAGGGTAGAAATAGAATAGGTTTATTTTCTTATTTGTAAAAAATAAAAAGATGTAAAGGGTTTGCTAGCTCAAATGCACCCTAGAAGAAAAAATTCTAGGATTGTAGAATGGGTAGGTAGATTGATTGGGAAATTTTTTCTGCTAAAATTGATGTCTTCACAATTGTGGCAGCTGAAAATCAAAGAAGAAAGATGGCTCAAGCAGCAAGCATCTGGCCTACTCCAAAGATCATTTTCTGAATTCTTGACTCCTTCAAGAAGAAGCCATCCCCATGTGGAGCCACTGTTAGCCCTCAACTATTGGGATAAGTGTGGGTTAAATTGCTTTTGAGCCTTTGCTGAATGCATCTCCCCTGAAGACACATCATCCTTGAAAGCCTCTTCATGCCCTCTGCTCTGTGATTTACTTCTACTGCTGTATCCACCCAAAAAGCCTCTCTAATTTTGACAAATTTTTTTCCTAAAGGCCTACATTCGCCCCTTGTATCCCTACAGAATGCCCCATTTTAGCCTCCTTTTCCCTCTGTCAAAGTTCCCCTTTTATCCCCTAAATTCCCCCAAAACTCCCTTTACATCCTACCCACACCCCTGGTTTGGCCTAATTTCCCTTTCTTTCCCCTATCGTTACCCTTCATAGGCCTTAAAATGCTCTAAAAATGGGCCAACTAACCATATTTTCATGTCTATTGGGTCTTAGCCCCCTTCAGACCAACGCCCTTAATCTTTCTCTCCACGGACCCAACGCCAAGGTGGAAGGCACTTATCTCAATTGGTTATCGGGTGATTTTTCCAACGTCAATATGTTCAGATCTGACGGTTGTCGCAAAATCTCTTTGCACCCGTCTTTTCCCATCTGCCGCCCGATCATATATCAACCGTCCGTTTTCCCGCAGATCGATGGTCCGTATTCCCTCCGCCTGGTGATCCCCACAATGTGCACTGTGCAAAACCACCGGTTTCCATCGCACCGTGTTTGGAGGTTGGGCGGTAATTTTTGTTTCGGAGTGATTCCACTCATCGCATGACATGCGGCTCCGTGCACTATTCACAAACCTCCCTCCATCGCGCATTATCGTTCGGCGTTTGCCCCGGCGCAATATCGTCGTGTGTCGTCCAATCTGAGGTAGGCCATCCGACGGCGATCGCTCCGCGAAGTCACACGAGGATTAATCAGAGGCAATCGTACCCCTAGCCCACAGTCCATCGCCCTCCGACGTGTTTTCCACCGTCGATCTCCGCCGAAGATCGGACGACCCAGATTAAATGCATGCCTGCCAATTAACCCCGTATCGCCACGTCATCCTTTCCACGTATTTTTGTCGTATTTCGCCCGTCTCTCTTTATATATTCAAAGGGTCAAAATTCAAAGGTTTTGCATTAAAAATTTACTACCCTCCGCCCACATCCTCTAGACCATATTCCACTATTAAGTTGCATTTTCCACCATGATCCTACACTTTTCCGTCATCTCACCAATCTGCATGGCCATTCTCGTCGTCCCCGTTGCATCCACCACCTCCATGCATGTTTTTCCTAATAGGTTTTTGTGTTTTGCAGGGTTATCAGATGGTGAAAGCCGCCATGATTACATAGTCTTTATTATAGCGGCAAAAAAAAAACGTAGAAAGGACCATTTTTCAGAGCCTGAAATCACGAAGAAAGCCTGAGAAGGAGCCATGACAGGACTTGCTTTAAAAGAACAGGGTTTGAACTCTGTAAAACCTCCCCAGAGCCATTAAAAGAGCATATTTCACCAACAGAGACAGAAAAGGAGCAGTAGAGAGTTTAAGGCACGAAAATGAAGATCTTTGAGCCTTAACTCAGTGGTTTAGAGGCAAAGTACCAGATTGAAGACATCATGGATCACACTGAGGGTACAGAGCGCATAAATTAATGTATATCAAGTTTTTCTACATCAGCAAAAAAAATTTCTCCATGAAAGGACATGGTACACATTATTGTTTCAGTCTACATTGTTTC
The DNA here is from genome assembly GCA_034641835.2 of Pinus albicaulis. Lineage (NCBI taxonomy): Eukaryota > Viridiplantae > Streptophyta > Pinopsida > Pinales > Pinaceae > Pinus > Pinus albicaulis. The sequence goes on along the minus strand of CM076570.1, from coordinate 1,490,140,846 downwards.
CAAGTAAAGTTTCTCCCTTGACAACAGTCCTATGCTATCAGAAGCATTTGTTACACAGTATGGCAGACCCTAGCATCATTATTCTGCCTTTGTTCAATTCACCAGAAGTACTACAGAATGTTGAAACAGAGTACATCAAAGACATACCCGAAGTAAATTGTTGCCTGAAGAAGTTCACTCTTTCATCCAAAGAGTACCAGATATAAATGCACAGAATTTAAATAGAATGGGCTTCGGCCCTCTTCCTCTTCTGAAGTTTTATTGCTGCATTTTGTTTTCCACCTACTTTCTCTGCTCCACTTGAGCTATAAATTTCAGGAAGAAACTCATTGTAAGGTTGTTGATTGGTTATCATAGAACTACAAGCTGTTTCTTTTGAGACATAATCCTGTGTAAAGTTGTAAGATAGGCTGAGGAAGATTTTTTCAAACTGAATATCTAGCTATTGGTAATGTTGTACTTGATTGGTGTTGATCTTTAATATGACAAGCACATTTCTTTGGATCCTAATCTAAAGCAGCGGTGATGTTTTCATGTCTCTGTATTTGTTTTTAACTTGCAGTTCATTTCATTTCATTTCTACTGGCTTGCATCAGAAATCTGGCATAGGATTTACCCTTGTTAGGTACCCTATGTTTCTGCTCTCCTTGCCTTTGATGTTTTCTACTAAATGTGTTATCTAAGAGTTGATTTCAGTTAATTTAACCAGTGTAGTGGATGTTATTGCCTGCTAGCTGATGTATGAATTAAATGAATCTGTTCTTAGATTGTTCTTGTTATGATTTAATCGAAAGAATTGGGAACACTGGGAGGTCTAGAACCCTGTTTCTATCTCACTAGGATCCTTTCAATTGATTGAACCTTTCTAAGATCCCTCAAGCTGGAGGCCGAAGAATTGAGAGTTCAAAGTATCTCTTTGATATCAGGTCTTTAACTTTGTGTTCTAAGTCTTTATTGTTTCCTCCTCCCTTACCATTCCATACCACACAATCATCTTTAAGATCCAAATGGTTTAGATTAGTCCAACTAAAGTTCTGCATTGTTAGTGGGTAAACTCTTCGACTCCATTGCCCAATGGATTTGAATGCTCCCTGGAATACTTCACCTCTGCCTTACTCCTCTTTGCTCATCCTTGTCTTACATTGAACCCTTCTTTCCTGATAACTAGCAACCAAACCAACAATTAAACAAACAAACCTTGTGCCTATAACTAGCCTAACATCTTAAACTTTGAGCTTCAAAGACATATACCTTTGACATATCATAGAGAGATCCCTCTCTACACCTAGGAGGGTTAGATCCCGAGGTCTCAAGAGTATTTTCACTACATTCATCATCAGGCATTGGTGCCATATTGATCGTACTTTCTGTAGAACATCCATATTTAGAAATTTCACATTTCTGAAGATCAGTTTGAGAGGAGGAGGTTGTCCTTCAATATTTCAGTTGAGGAACCGGTGAAGGATTCATCCTGTAACCTTGAGCTTCAAGATCAACCTTCCAGTGCTTCAGATATATATCAGGCATCGGGCCATCTATTATTCATCTCCCAACATCATCATTTCCATTAGGAATTACGCAGTCCATTCTTGTAGATCCAAGGGAGAAGGGAAGTTGCTAGCATTTCAGCTAGTAATCCAGTGGAGGACCATTCCTTCCCTCCTTCACATCAGGTGAATTACCTCGGCCTCCACATCTGAGCTTCATAGCTATATTTTCAAGAGTTGGTGAGGGTCCTTCCTTTACAACACATTTTTGTGAGTGGGGCCAGTAGCAACAAATGCAAGACATGGGAGGATTGAGGAGCTAGATCTTGAGCTTCTAGCATGAGGATCTAGTGAAGGGATCAAACCTTCAAGCTTATATCTGATCTTATGAAATATTTCAGCCATCTATTTTTCATATCTAGCTTTAGATCTACATAACCCAACAGACCAGGGATCAAACCCGAAGAGGGTAAATTTCCAATCTCATAGATCTGCAATTTCCTTTCTGGGTTATCTTGGGTTGCCATCATAGAGCCCAGATCTAGAATATTGGCATCATCAGAGCTCCAGATTTCCATAGGTCTGAATTTCCCTATTCAGACAACAGTCATATATACATCATATGCTGAAGGGACAGTGCAGTATTTGCTTCCAACAGCTCTCTAGTTACGTAGTGCCTACTTTGGCATGTTTTCAGGGTTATTCTAGGCCATCTCTTTGGCTATATTACCTCATATTTTGTACACTATTGTAACTGAGACATCTCCTATGAATAAAATGGCTCATCTCTTCTGTCTATATCTATGTTGATCATAAAATTGCATGCACGTTTTCTGTGTTACAAATATTGTGTTTGTATATCAATGCATTATTCCATTTTGGGATATTACAGTGGTATCAGAGCATGATCTTTGGCTCAACTTGTGGACATTTTGACAACATATGAAAAGAAGATATTAGAGATCTACTATGGAGGGATTAATTTTTTCCTCATCTTTCTCTAGATCTATGAAGGATCTCTCTAAGGAGATCAATGAAACAAGAAGAGAAAGGCAAAGAGAAACCTCAAGAAGGTTTCAAGATGAAGAAGGTCCCAATACTTCTTTTCAACAACAAAGAAGACCGAAGAAGCAAAGAGCTTCACACTATTCCACTATATACACTTTCTTTGAGAAAGAGGATTGGTATGAATGTGATGAAGACTTGGGGCATGAGACCCTAAGTGAATATTTGTTTGAATACAAGTCACAACCTATAGTATTGAAGGAGAATCTTTCTCTCCAACAATTTTTGCAACTCAAAGAAGAGAGGAGATCCAGAAGAAGAAATAGAAGAAAGAGGCATAGATTCTTCTTGCCTACATTTGATGGATATTCCAAAAGCACATTGAGGGCTTGGAGGGAAGAATTATTTACCTTCTTTTTGAAATATCCTATGTCAGAAAGAGAGGCTGTGGAGTTTGCAGTGCTACACCTAGATGGTGAAGAAAGAAATTGGTGGCTCTGTCATGTATGACACATGGAAGTGTCTTTTTATATATATTTTATGCAAATAATGAAGAAAAAATATGGTAGGAAGAAACCAGAGACATCTCCCATAGTGACATTGTTAGTATGAATCCTTTGTCGAAGTGTACGAAATAGGACCACTTTAGCTACGCATAACTAATAGCCCTAACAACAAATGTGGCTGCCAATATCTTCAGATCTGCAGTTATTTGATCAAGAAAAGAGCTGCAAAAAACCAGATCTATGCATAGAAAGACATTAAGCAGTAAAAAGAAGGGTTTGCTCCATATATCCAATAGACAAGACAAGAACAATTTTTGAAAGAATTTTTGTATTAATGGGCACCTGGGAGGAAAACAAGAAGGTGTTTCCAATTCTCCTCAATGGGATGGGTTCTTGGAAGTCCTCAGCACTTCAGATCTAGCATTTCTCTCTCCCGTTGGTGTAGAAAACCCAGACAAAGATAGAACTCAAAGGGAGCTCACACAGCAAATGATGGAAAATATGACAATGATAATGGCTCAAAGTCAGACCAAGAGTCTAGATCCAGAGTGATCTAATAGGCAACAAAAGGTGAAGAATGGTAGGAAAACCCTCCTATTTATAACAAAATATTGGGTCATTCTAGATCTTGGTGCATGATTAAAATTGTCGAAACACCTAATCCTACATGGGTAGGTGTGGAATGTGAAAATTCACAATGGAGTCCAAGTGACCTTGGAATGTGAAACCAAGAGTCACACCATTGTACTATAAATGTACATCATGTATAATGGAAAAATAAGAAAGCCTCACGCTTATCCTTCATTGTGTGTTGAGTCTCTTGTGTGTGTGTTTATCTTTCTCATACACCATGTGTGTGTTTAAAATGGTGTTTAACATGGTATCGTAGCGGCGATCACGTTCGCTTCCAAATTTAGTGAGCCATTTGTGTTTATGGCCTGTGCATATCTGCAAAATTGTTGACATTTTTGCAGCATTTTAGAGAGATTTCTGCAGCAGTGCTCTTTTGCCGCATTCATCAGTCAAAGATTTTCTGCAGCATTCAGAAATCTGCTTTGAAAAGAGGAGCATACATTTTGCAGCATTCCGGCATTTGTTTTGAACAAGAGCAGTAGTGGTGTTGAAGAAGCGCATCTGAAGGTTTTCATTCTAATTTTTCTCTGCAATTTCTGCTCATTAAAATCTGCATCATTTTGAAAGAGCTGCTGAAAAGTGTTTAATTTGAGTTTCTGAAGAAGAAGAAGTTTTTGGTTTTTATTGCAAAAGAAATCTGAGTTTTTTCTGCTGGAAAATTCTTCATCTCTATTTTGTCGCCTGAAATTTCCAGATTTCGAGTTCTCAATTTCAAGCCATCACAAAATATTCTGAAAATTCAATTCCGGGGTTTTTCCTCGTCGTCGATTTGCTCATAAATTTGAAAAATTCTACTGCCCTCGTTATTATGCTCTTTATCAAGTTTTAAAAAGAAAAAAAAAAATTCTGAGTTGTTTTCAAGCATTCTGGAATCTCTCTCTACTGTTTAAAAAAAAAAAAAATTAAAAATAAAAAAAAAAAATAAAAATTCCTGCAACCCAGCACTCATTTACCTCACACTCAGCATATTACCTACGCCTCTTCCCATACTCTGCTCAACGCCTTTACCTCCCCTACTCTACGCCTAATACACTGTGCCCTGCTCTACATATCTCATGCTCTCTCCCTGAACCCATCCTTAATACAGCCTACCGCACCCCCTCTACCTATTCTCACGGCCCACTCGACACACATCGCTCCAAACTCCGTACGCAGCCTCACCTCACACCGGCTCACTCAACACACATCCCTCCCCCTCACACGCATCCTCTCCTACACATCCCCCTACCCACTATCCCTTACCCATCTTCTACGCTCTCCCTGCCCTCATAACGCACCCCCCCAACTCTCCCTACACTCTACCCTTACCCCTCTCACAACACTCTACACATACATTCGACCTCTCTCCAATTGAAATTTCTTTCATTACTTTTTAATTCGACCTTTAAAATATAAGCCCCCCTCTCCATTTAATATTCCCCTCTCCCTCTCATATAATACCCCTCATCTATTAATACCCCCCCTCATTTTTAAATTCATTAATAAATATTTTAATAGCCCCACTCATCTATTATCCCATCCCAATTAATATTTCCCCAATTTTTAATTCCCTCCCATTTCATATAATAATTTTCTTTTTAAATAAATTACCCACCCATTTTAAATTAATTCATTTTTTTAATTTATTAAAATTCCTTTCCTTTTTTTTTAAATTTATTTTAAGCCCTTCCCATTTCAAATAAATTTCTCATCCTTTTTTAAATTCCATTCCTTTTAATTAATTCTATTCCCTTTCATTTTTAATTATTCCCATTTTTTAATTAATTTTTAATTAATTAAAAAAAAAAAAAAAAAAAAGCAGAGAGAGAGGAAAGACGTTGAAGAAGAGAGAGAAGAGCAGATATGAACAGCAAAGAGGAAGAGAAAATGACATATGAGCACATGACATAGAGAAAATTGCAGATTTACATTGTGATTTGTGGCATTGATTTGAAGGGTGAATTTTTTGAAGAATTTCACATTTGAAGACAAGTTTGCCATCATTGAAAACAACTATTTGAAGAAGAAAATTCAGCTGCCATAAAAAGATTCTTGCACAAGTGTTTTCAGCTACACATTTACAAATATTTTGCAGAGATATGTATTGAGCTAACATTGTATTTTGAGTGGAATTTGTAGCTCATTCATAGTTGGAATCAGTGAATTTGAGTTGTTGATGTAAGTCATTGTTGATTGTCCTCCATCATTTGAGGAGCACATTTTGTACTTTGAGATTTCCATAGTTGGAAGTTCTCTTGAGTCACTTGTATTTCTTGTTGCATCACATTGTAAATGGGTGCATTTTCGGTTGAAGCCGACACCCTTTCATTTTTTGAGCCTAAGTTGTTGAAAATGGCCAAAATCAATGAGGCATTAGAGTTGTTGAGTAACCTCATTCATTCAAATGTTGATGATGTGATAAAAATGAGCAAGAATGCTCTTTGTAATATTCAAAGTTGTTTGCAAGATGCACGAGAGAAGATTGAGTTTTTGCAGTTGGAATCTCAGCTCCAACAAGAAGAACTTCAGCAAAAGAGTCACCATTCTGAACCTGTTTCTATTCAGAAGATTGAGATTGACTCCCATCAGCAGCAAGAAGATAAAGTTCCAGTTGATTCACATTCAGTTCCTTGTACTAGAGCAGATGTACATGCAGATGCAGCAGTTCAACCTGCACTTCCTAAGCCCATCATCAGACCTTGGGAAGAGCTTGTCCACAACAAGCACAGAACTGGTCTTGGATATGACAAGGATGTGTCCTTTCATATTCCGTGTGATCACACCAAGCCCATCAAATTTCGAGTGCCGTTTCCTATATGACACCACCCACAAATGCTCCGCATCCTGTTCCACTTCCACAATAGATTGAGAAATGCCAACACTGTGATCGAGTTGGTCATATGAAAGATCATTGTTTTGATCTTCATCCATGCAAGCACTATGGTCGGCACACTCATTCTTCAGACAGATGCTTCAGACACAAGCCTCCTGCAAGAACCAAGATTCATCTTGGATGGATCGCTTCTTGGCAATGGGCATCAACAGCCAAGAAGATGTTTACGACACATGTTAGAACTTGTTCACATATATTGAACAAAATTGCAGTTTCGTTTTCACCATCATCTCACCTTGTCCCTGATAGGGGGGAAAATGGTGGTCATGTACAAGCTTTGACGTCAGATCAAGCGAGCCTGAGCCACAATCTCTCATTCCATGTTCAGAGTTGTAGCCAGCAGTTCAAGCGAGCCTGAGCCACAATTCGTCATTTTGGATTCAGAGATGTAGCCAGAGACACGAATGCCCATGAGGATGCCTTCGATTGGTGGATAACCTAAAACCATCGTTTTCGGTTGGTGGATAACCTAAAACCATCATCTTTGGTTGGTGGATAACCTAAAACCACCACAGTAGCAGACTCCTTTTAGGTTGAAGGTCTCCCTTTTTTATGAGGGACAATTCCTCTAGCAGAAGCTTTTAGCTTCTTGCCAGTTTTGGAAGAGTTCCGGGAACTGCAACAAGTATTGCGTTCCAGTGTTGGTCGTCATCCTTAAACCACCTCTTTTTCCAACATTTCAGAGAGTTGAATCAGCCCAAGTGCTGCCATGTATACTTTGCAGATTTGTATTACAACTCTCTTCTTGGACTCACACATACCCCTTCGGATTAAGGGGGGATGTTGGAACACCTAATCCTACATGGGTAGTTGTGGAATGTGAAAAGTCACAATGGAGTCCAAGTGACCTTGGAATATGAAACCAAGAGTCACACCATTGTATTATAAATGTACATCTTGTATGATGGAAAAAATAAGAAAGTTCTCACGTTTATCCTTCATTGTGTGTTGAGTCTCTCTTTGTGTGTTCTCTCTTTATCTGCCTACACACCATGGTCGTGCTTCAACATGGTGTTTAACAAAAATAACATTAACCAAATCTAGATCCACCTTTTATGGAATATTTTATTATATTTGTTGGAGGGAAAAGTATTTGACTTGGGTCAAATCCCTTTATTTGTCAAAAATAAATAAATAAATGATTTATTTATCTTTTTAAGGAAGTGGTTGAAAGATAATCAAATAAATAATGATTTATTTAATTATTTGTGGGTGATTTGGTCATATTCATCAAGGAATATTATCTAAATAAGATTTAAATAATTATTCCTAGAAAATAATAAGATAAATAAAGGTTTATCTAATTAATTTCTTTGTTTTTGGGTTAAACATGACCGGGAATAATAATTAAATTATGGTTTAATTAATTATTCCATGAGGAAAATCAAACAAATATAGGTTTGTTTAATATTTCCTTTTGGGGTTTCCTGTTTAGACCATAAAACAACCTAATAAATGTGGTTTATTAAGTTATTTAACATAGTGAAGGCAATTTTACTTAGGGTAAAATTGGTCTTACATGGTGTACTTGGGTCCATCTAATGATAATAGGTTAGATGACAAAAAAATGGTGTAACAGATTGCCCCCCAGCGTGCGAGTGTCAGGAGCAAATCGTATGACCGAAGTACGTTGTAAGAACTCAATCACCAGACAACAAAAGGGAAGTCAGAGAGAGAAATTCAAGGTAGATAGTGTGCTAAAGAACTAGACCCTGAGGAGACGAGACTCGCAGGTGCAACAAGTCTCTTTTTATGAGAGGGTACTTGTGCTGAAGGCGGCGGGGGAGGCATACCTATGCCCGCCGAGACAAAGTACAAAAGAATAGCGTGTCCAGTAAACAAGGGACCGAACCATAAAGTACAGCTGGCATAATCATGAGCCAGATAAAAATACAATGAGGAATCCCATATACATGCTGTGCCTGGGATAACAGCTAGGACTTGTACAATAATATCTGAGTACATGAGATACAAATACAACCCAAATGCCCCCCGTAAATGGGGAAGGGCTCACAAAATCTGACTGATACATGCAAATCAAAGAGGCGCTGCAAGTGGCTAAGGCCAACATCATCAAATATCTGGAGCTGCATCGAAGGCTGCAAGGAGGAGGTCATCCGGGCATGTGGGGGGCTACCTGCAGGGCCACCTCCTCATGAGGGTTGAGACATCTCACACACACCCGGGAATCATCAAGAGCTGCTGCTATATCACTGAACCATCAAGTATACGGATCTCGGTCATGCTGAAAGGAGCTGGAGTGGAGAAACAATCAAGTCAAAGGGAAATGAGAGATCCCTTTGCCTGATCCGAGGCACCGAACAAGAGTGGAAGCTGGAACCAAGGTACACCTCCCTCTAGACCTGGCTTCTGGAATGAATGAGCTGATGTCGACAGAAGGAGGTCCGCCATAGGTGAGGCAATGAGAGATCCTCAACTAAGGCACGAGAGAAAATAGTAGAGCGACGGACAGACTGACACTAATGATGATGGTGAAATGGAAGGGACTAAGTAGCGAATGGACGACTTCCCTTGTTAGAGCATAAAGGGCATGAATGACATGGCAGCGACTGACGCAATATCATAAGGGATAGGGGACAGTGGGACTGAAGGCCATAATGTGCGACACAAGAGAGAGACCAAGTAATGAAGGATGGAGGGCTATAGCGAGGTACAAAGGGACTCGGGATAGACTCCATGAACGCGATGATGACTCAACTTGGATGCGCTAAACAAGGGCGACTCGATGGTGCTGCCACACAGTAAAGGCCCAATGGGGGACCATGAAAACATGAGTACAAGGTGGGAACTCATGACGAAAATCGACACGAACATGGACAAGTATGGAGGCGAAGTGGTGCCCCAAGTACAAGTGTCGTAAGTGAGGAAATTCGATTTAAAGTGGAGGTGGTGCTGACCTTCGGGACAAATGTCCGGTGAAGTAGCAAATCAAAAAACGAAAGATGGCCGTGCTATCTAAAAGAAAAATAAAACATGCATTTCCGAGGGGAAATGTTAAGGGTAATATTTCTTAAGATAGAGTGCATTACGAGGGTTAGGAAGGGGATGGCCTTCGAAATCCTCTAAGAGGTATGCCCCCTTTCCGAGATCCTTACTAATGATGTAAGGGCCTAGCCATAATGAGTCAAACTTCCCATGACCCAGGACATCATGGGCCTGGTCATAGACTAGAACAAGGTCGCCTTCGTGAAAAGTGCGAGGCTGGACTTTTCGGTCATACTGAGCATTGGTGCGTTTTTTGGCCGCTTCCATGGTTTGTAAGGCAATACAGCGGTCTTCGGAGGCACGCTCGAGCATGATAAGTCGTTGTTCTAGTGGTTGGGTGTCAGGGAGAAGTTCAACGGCTAGTTGTAGAGAAGGAATTTCACACTCGATTGGTAAAACTGCCTCCTCTCCAAAGACGAGGTGGAAAGGGGTGAACCCGGTGGCGGTTTTGACAGAGGTTCGATAGGCCCATAAGGCAGGAAAGAGCATGAGATGCCAGTTTGTTTTGTGCTTATTCACTGTTCGTTGAAGCATAGTCTTGAGGATTTTTTTGACTGCTTCAACTTGGCCATTACCTTGGGGGTAATAGGAGGAGGAATATTGGTGCTCAAAACCCAACAGTGAGGATAGCTCACGCCATATCTCATCTTCAAAATGTCGGCCATGGTCAGAGACCAGTTGTTTCGGAACCCCGAATCGAGCAATAACGTGGTTAAAGAAAAATAGGGCTGCGGTAGCTGCCGTGTTGTTAAATGTTGGCATAGCCTCGGCCCATTTTGTGAAATAGTCGACCACCACGATGATATATTTATGGTTACCAGCGGATGGCGGGCGACACTCCATAAAGTTGATGGCCCATTTACAAAAGGGACCAGTTGAGACGACCGGATGGAGGAGTCGGGAGCTGTGTTCTTTTAGGGAGAAAAATGTTGGCACTGGGGACAAAGGTTTGACAAATTTCACGCAATAATCAAGAGGGAAGGGCCAAAAATACCTGCAAGGCGCATGAGTTTTTGGGCAGAGCAAGATTCCCGAGGTGGCTACTCGGTGAAGCGCCGCGATAAGGTGCATTAAGGACTCGTTCACCAAGGTGTGAGACAACTACGGTGCGACGATCGATCTCCGCGACGATATAGATCGTCACCAATAAGGAGGTATCGGGGGGCTTGGTGTCGGATGCGTCGGCGAGCCTCACGATCAAGGTGGAGGGTGAACTTTTGGGTTCGCAAGTAAGTAAGAATATCGCCATACCACGGGTCGTCGGAAGTAATGGAAAATAAGTGTTCATCAGGAAAATCATCATTAACTGGAGGGTCTTGCGATCCAGTAGGTAATTCAGAAATGAGCTCAGCGAGGGCTAAGCCTTTCTTACTCTTTGGTGTGACAAATTCGAGGTCAAATTCCTAAAGAATAACGACCCAACGGGCGTACTTCCCAGTGAGGATACGACGACTCAATAGGAAAGCCAGGGGGTTGGAATTAGTCACAACCTTGGTGGAGCGCATGAGGATATAATGACGAAGTTTTTGGACTGAGAACACGACAGCCAGCGCTAATTTTTCTTCATATGAGTAGGAAACAGGGGGTCCTACAAGGTTCTTACTGACGTAGTAAATCACATGCTCGATACCATTGTCATCTTCCTGGATAAGGACTCCAACGACCGAATAGGTGGAAGCGGAGATATACAAGATGAAGTCCCGATCAAAGTCGGGAGGGCGGATCAAGGGAGCTGATGTGAGAGCCTGCTTGAGGGCATCGAAAGACTCATGAGCATAGGAATCCCAAACGAATGGGATAGTAGATCAGAGGAGTCTAAGGAACCCAAGCAGGCAAGTGGACAGTCAGACAATAAATCACAAAAAAATTGGCTGTGGCCTTGAGACTTTAATGGGCAGGTAAGCAGGAATAAAGTTCAGCACCTAAAGAAGATGCCTGCCATCATCTCGGTGAGAGGAGTTCCCATGCCACTAGCTGTAGATATTATCAAGAGGTGTGTCAGCTCACTGCAAAAATGATGTGTTGAGCTTTCCTGACATTTTGATCCCTGCAACACTTGTGAGATGCATATGAGGGAGAGACAGATGCCAGTTACTGTATGACGAAAAGAAGGCAGCCATAACTCTTACCAGGGGGTTGAGGACATTGTTCTGGTTGAGGAACTTTGCTGGTCCAAGAGGTCCACATCACTGACCCAGGTAGTTAATACAATTCATGATCATAATATTTCAAAGACTTCTATTGGAACTTATGGGGACATGCCATAGGGCTAATGCATGACCAAGGGTTAGAACAACATGCTGATTTGGAGCAGCACCATATCACTGCGCAGAGGACCCTTGATTTAATCAAGGAAGAAATTAAGAACCATCCTAGTTTGTCACTGATGAACTACATTCAAACCTTTGAGTTGAAGTGTAGAGTTTCAGAGGATGGGATGAGTATGATCCTATGTACAATAGCTATCTATGAGTTCAACATTGTGCCTTGCTTTGAGACAACACATGTATCACCTTGCAGATCTACAACATTGTTAATGAGAAGTAGTGAGAAGAAGAGGACACATTCCTTATGGGAGCAATCAAATGGTAGCTTCATTCATGAAGAAATAGAGGAAAATATGATAGATGGTAGACATCTTGAGATGAGTAATATTTTCTCCTTTCTAGATGACACTTTCTCAATGAGAATCTCACAGTTCAAAGAGAGACTTCTACCTGCAGCAGATCCAAAAACTTATTGGTTTTGGAGGGTCATTAATGAGAAGAAGGTCTCATGGAGAGATCTCATTGGAGGTTCACTTCAACATATCATGGAGTGCAAAGTTCTTCAACAGTTTGAGGAGGTTGGTGTCCTACAATGGGAGGATACCAAGTTTTTGCAGATCCATCATCCTCATTGGGATGGATGGTTGATGATGTGGAGCAAGGGGTTTCCAAACCACTTACAGCTCTATGAGATAGGCCAGCAAGAAGCATGGATGCGCTGGTTGCTCTTGGGTGAGTATGGTTACCACCCAATGGATCATATTTTTCTGATTCATGCCTTGCACAAAACTTGAAGAATGTAGAAGAAAAATGCATGGTTACTTTGGTTGTTGATGAGAGAGTTTGGATATCACATGATACATCTTATGTACTTGTATTTACTCTTGTTTGGTATACGTCTCATGTCTTTACATGTATTTATGTTTGGGATGTATCTCGTGTTCATGTATGTACATGGGTTTGGGAGAAAGTATAACTCTCACATGATGTGGCATAAGGGAGCTTGTTTGTATTATGTTGATGGGACATTTCACATGTCCATTACTATATTGTTGCTCCATGACTTGCATCATGATGATGTAAGGTAGAAACAAGAATCCTTGTTTCTATGGTTACTATTGGGGGAGTATGGACTGAATTCTTCCCATACATTGCATGACATTGTTGGAGGATGGCAACATGAGGCCTTACAGCATTGGCTTCTGTTGGGGGATTATGGTCATTGTACTTGGTATAATGATGATGTTGTTACACCATTTTTTGGTCATCTAACCTTTCATCATTAGATGGACCCAAGTGCACCATGTAAGACCAGTTTTACCCCAAGTAAAACTGCTTTCACTATGTTAATTAGGAAACCCCAAAAGGAATAATTAATTAAACCATAATTTAATTATTATTCCCAGTCATGTTTAGCCCAAAAACAAAGAAATTAATGAGATAAACCCATAGTTATCTTATTATTTTCTAGGAATAATTATTTAAATAATATTCCTTGTTAAATATGACCAAATCAACCACCATTAATTAAATAAATCATTATTTATTTGATTATATCCCAACCACTTCCTTAAAAGGATAAATAAATCATTTATTTGTTTATTCTTCACTAATCAAGGGATTTGACCCAAGTCAAACACCCTTTCCCTCCAACAAATAATAATAAAATATTCCATAGAGGTGGATCTAGATTCGATTAACATTATTTTAATCGTGCACCAAGATCTAGAATGACCCAATATTTTGTTATAAATAGGAGGGTTTTCCCCATCATTCTTCACCTTTGGTTGCATATTAGATCACTCTGGATCTATACACTTGGTCTCATTTCTGCCATTTTGCTCCCATTGAGCTCTACCTTCTACATTGGGTTTTCTACATCTACAAGAGAGAGAGAAAGCTTAGATCTGAAGTGCTGAGGACTACAAAGAACCCATCCCATTGAGGAGATCTGGATACACCTTCTTGTTTCCTCCCAGGTGCCCTGTAACATAAAAATTCATTCAAAAATCGTGTTCTTGTCTTGTCTGTTGGATGCATGGAGCAAACTCTTTACTTTACTGCTTAATGTCTTTCCATTTATAGATCTGTTTGTTGCAGCACTTTAAATACTAATTGCAGATCTGAAGATGTTTTGCAGCCATTATTGTTGTTAGGGCTATTAGTTATGCGTAGCTAAAGTGGTTCTTTTTCGTACACTTCGACGAAGAATTCATACTAACAAATGGTGACTCCACACGGGTTTTAAATTACGACCGCTGTCGTTTTTCCTATTCCTGCATATCCAGCTACTTCAGACCCTAGGGTTTCTTTTCAGCTTTTTGTTTTTCCTATTTTCATGTGGTTTTTCCTCATAAAGCCCTCAAACATTAACATTTCTAACTTTCGTGTGTTTCTGGCCCTATTGCGCAGGTGACCGACATCAGCCGCAGCTGAGACGACATTTTTTCTGAAATCTGCCGCCGAGAGTCCCGGAAGTGCAGGTCGCACTTTTTGGCCCAAAAAGTGCGACCTCAAGCCTCAGGACGCAGAAAACAACCCCAAAACTGCGACCGGAGCGAAAAACTGGTCAAAAACCGCGACCTGGCCTTTTTTCTGCTGTTTTTCTTCCGAACTTTAGCTACGTTTAGCCACCTCAATAAGCATCTTGTTGCCCTAGGGTCTCACAGTGGCCATACCACATCATTGTTGCCTTTACTTGCTTGCCATACCACATCATCATTGTACCAAATGTAGTGGCCATATTCTCTCAAGAGAAGCCACCTCAATAAGGCATCTTGTTTAGCTAAGTCTGCAGTGTTGTTTAGCACAGGGTGTTCCCGAGCGGGAATCCCACATCTCTCCTTGAGTGACCTCTAAGGAAGAGTGTTTGTACTACATTCATCATCAGGCATTGGTGCCATATTTTTCCTACTTTCTGTAGAACATCCATATTCAAAAATTGCACATTTCTAAAGATCAGTTTGAGAGGAGGAAGTTGTCCTTCAATATTTCAGTTGAGGAACCGGTGAATGATTCATCCTATCACCTTGAACTTCAAGATCAGCCTTCCATTTCTTTAGATATATATCAGGCATCAGGACATCTATTATTCATCTCCTAGTAGCAGCATTTCCATCAGGAATTGTGCAATCCATTCTTATCGATCCAAGGGAGAAGGGAAGTTGATAGGATTTCAGCTAGTAATCAAGTGGAGGACCATTCCTTCACATTGTATGCATTATTTCCATCATTATTGAGCTTCATAGCCATATTTTTCAGTAGGCTAGATAGCCTTCTTCCTTTACAACACAATTTTTGTGAGCAGTTGTGTAGTAGCAGCTGCAATCTTCAGAGGAGGATTGAGGAGCTAGATCTTGAGCTTCTAGCTTGAGGATCTAGTGAAGGGATCAGCCCTTCAAGATTAGATCTAATATTATGACATATTGCAGCCATCTATTTTTCATATATAGCTTTAGATCTGCATAACCCAGCAAACTAGGGATCAAACCCCAAGTGGGTAAATTTCCAATCTCATAGATCTGGAATTTCCTTTCCAGGTTATCTTGGGTTGCCATCATAGAGCCCAGATCTAGAATCTTGGCATCATCAGAACTCTAGATTTGCATAGATCTGCATTTCCCTATTCATCCATCAGTCATATGTACATCATCTACTGAAGGGACAACGTTTTATTTGCTTCCAGCAACTCTCCAGTTACGCAATGCCTAATTTGGCATGTTTTCAGGGTTATTCTAGGCCATCTCTTTGGCTAGATTACCTCATATTTTGTACACTTTTGTAACTGAATCATCTCCTATGAATAAAATGGCTCATCTATTTTGTCTATATCTATGTTGATCATAAACTTGCATGTAAATTTTCTGTGTTACAAATATTGTATTTGTGTATCAATGCATTATCCCATTTTTGGATATTACAATATGCGATGACGATATCACATCGCAACCCAAAGCTCATCGCAAATTTCTGTTTCACAAATTTAAGTCTCCACTATTAACTATTATATCATATCGCATTTGATGTGAGATGGGCGGTGGGGAAAGGGTGACATGGCAGGGAAAGGTGAGACCCTTTAATATCGCATCAGAAAATTTATGAAATGGAAAATGAATTGGAAAGGAATATTTACGATATGCCGATGAGAAAAGGAAAGGAAGGGGTCCCACCAATATCACATCGGGAAATAGTGAAATGGAAAATTAATTGGCAAGGAATATTTACAATATGCAGATGCAAAAAGGAAAGGAAGGGGTCGCACTTGTTATCGCAATCGGGAGTTAGAAGTGGCAAATGAAAATGCAAGGTAAGTAAAAGTGCGAAGTTTAGATGCGATGAAAAGGTAAAGGATCAATGGGATAAAGGTTTGTTGCGGTAAGGTAAGGTTTTTTGTGGTTTATATCACATATATAACATATGATATATATGTATATCAAATGACCTAATGTGGGGGGCAGAACTTAAATGGAGGTGTTGCGGCTTAATATAAAGTCCTAAATCTTTATATATGTGGGTTTTGGAGGGTTTGATGAGATGGATAGTGCTACCCAATGCATTTAGGCTTAGTTGGACTATATTGGAAATGAGGTGAATACAACCATCCTTTTCCATCTTTTCTGCCAGAATTACTATCTTGGAAATAAATGACAGCCATGGAATATTATTTTCAATATAAACGATCTAAACAGAAATAATCAGTCACCTTGAGATTCTGTAAATTACAGGATATGAACAGAGTATATTTTGGGAGTCCCCTATAGGTTGATATCCATCCATAGGTAACCGAGTTGACTGCCTTGTATACAGTGATACAAAAAACACCACATTCGGGGAGATTGTTTGTCGTACGTTAAGTACTTGGTTCGCCAAAGAGTATATCACAGTTCACGGTTGCTTGGTAAACATTTCTGCCTAGATACCCCTTATTTATTTATTTTTTGTTGATTTCTAAAATTAATTGATTGCGAAATAGCATCCTCTTCGTGGAACACCTCCTTAGTGGATCTTAGGTTGAGACTACGAGAAATAGTTCCTGAGTGTACCAATGAAGGGAACCCCTCTCATGGGAATCCACAGGGGCTTCACTGTTGTAGCAATACCATAGCATGTGGGTTCATATTAGGGGATATATAATGAGGAAAAAAATTCATAATATATTGGGGGATATATAGGGGTAAAGGGTTTTTAAATCGGTAGGTATAAAAAATGAAGCTCAAAGTTAATGAAAAAATATAAAGGGGTATAAAAAATGTTAATGAAAAAAAGGATATCTACAATATATAGTGAAAGTAGGGGATTTTTAAATTGGGAAGGTGTATTAGTTTTATATTGGTATGGGGTTAAATAATGTGATTTTTAGAGGTATTTTCCAATATGTACTCAAATTAAGGGTATTGCTTAATATGTTATGATCGCACGTGATATGTTAGAGGTTTACTAAGTGAAGCCCCCGTGTGGGAATCCTAGTCCTCCTAGTCCTTGTTAGGACTCCACTATGTATCATTTTTACTATATACTTTGACACCACCTTACCTTTATAACCATGTTTAAAAAGGATTCCATAATCATTTTCATTTACTTTATCCCAAGGTATATAAAATCCTCTTCTTTATTATATGTTTAATCTGTTTACATATAAATCCATAATACTCTTATATTTTATCATTAATCGAAGTGAATTTTTGCTAACATAAGTCTAAAAGATCGCAGATAAGTCATATGCTGCACTGGAACAACCGGTCGTTGCTGAAACAGTCAAACTTCGTTGCTGAAACAGTCGACTCCGTTGCTGAAACAGCCGAATTTGTTGTTGAAACAGCCGGCCGACACGCAAATTCTGCCACCATTCGTAATTTGCGATTCTGGAAGAGAATTTTGTGGAACAATGGCAACAGCATGACGACGTGGTTACACGGATTATTCTGAAGATAGCATTATTTTTGTATCTGTTGTAACAATATCTTTTTATGGAAGAACAGAATAGTCCTGTTTTAAGAAAGAAGAACAGAATTGGGATAAACATAGATTTGCTCTCATGTAATTGTAAGAGATGTCTCCTCTTTAAAAAGAGGAGACATCATCATTAGAAGGGAGTTCAAGTTTGAAAGCTACACGAGAACATTGTGTGTGAGAACTGGAGCTAGACTCCATCTGTAATGTATCATTTCTTTTGACAGATGAATAAAATTCTCTTTGAGCGCTCCAATTTAATTCTTTCCCTGGGGAATCTTGTGAGAGGGAAAGGGCCCGCCTTCCTCACAAGATTCACCCTTCTGTCCCTGTAGTTTGTTTAATTTCTTTATGCTGTTTGCACTTTACTTTAATTCTGTTGCTGAGACACCAGTTACACAGTTCTGTAGTTTATTGAATATTCTGTTTCCTTAACGCTGCATGTGTTTAGTACATTCATTCTTAAGAAGTTGAGAGATCTATTTCTGTTTGAATGTATGATGCTGGGAAGCAGGTGCTGAAGGTTCCTGTACAAGGGAATAGGGTCCTGTTTCCATTGATTATCTTTCCTTTCCTGCAGTGTGATTAGAAACAGGAGACAAGTGCTGAAGGTTCCTGTTCATGGGAATAGGGTCTTGATCTCTTGAGTTATCTTTTCTACAGAGTGATTAGTGTCAGGCAGCAGGTGCTGAAGTTCCTAATTAAGGAATAGGTTCATGTTCCTGCTATGGTTGATTGGTTTCCTTTCTTGCAGACTGATTTCCCTTTATTTGGATTCTAAACTGCAATATAGGAATTACTTATGCTATAACATAAGTGACTTCAGCTTTGATTAAACAGAGTGTGAATAATTAGATTTGTATGATTGGTAATTTACTACAACATTGTTTTTTCTTTTGAAATTGAGCATATACAGTGCGTGATTGTCTATGGAATAAACAGACTTTCTCGGGTTGACAATTTATGTGGAGCTTGAATTGTGAAAACAATTAAAGCGACCAACAGTCGTTTTCCCCCTTTTGTAAATATTGGTGCTCCTTATATGGCAACGTTATCCCCTCCTGTATTTACCATTAGCTTTCTAGTTTGGTTATTTTTGACCCCTATGGTTTCGAATGTCCAAACTGCTTCTCAACCAAGTTCACCTCCACTTGAAAGACTTCAACCTTATGTTGATCCTAAACTTGACCCTTTACCTTCTTCACCTGTTGTTTCTTCCTCCCTTTCTTCCTCTTCGCCTGTTGAAATTCTTAATTCTAGTAACTAGGGAGCGAAGAAGAAGAAGAAAAGGACAAAGAAGAAGAATCAAAATATGCAAAGGGCCAACCAAGAAACAATTTCTACAGATGCAACTAATGTGGAAAACCTTCTAATCAACCCTACAAAGTCAAATTCTCTTGCAATTTATGTAAGCGTGACCACCTTCTTAGAGATTGTCCTGGTATTCCCAAGATATTAAAAGTGTTTTCCATAGGCTCAAATTGACCTTTTTCATCGACCTCTCGAGATCATGCTAGTGATAAACCCTCAACTAGTGATAATAAGGTCCATGGGAAAAAGGATAAAGTCAAATTTCCCTATAAGTTATGTGAACAGAATCATCCTATTCACCTTTGTCCTTATACGGATGAAGCCTCAAAAGTGTTGGAGAACCTTATGGCTTCTCAACCTTGTCTTCCAGCTAGTTATCAGAAGCTTTCCCCTGATCCTCCAATAGTTGATGAAGTGATTGATCAAAATTAATCTCGAGTCGATCCCACTCTCTCTGAACGTGAATCCAATGAATCCGTTCCTAACCAACCATTGGTTCAGGAAATGGTTGACCTGATTTCACCTTGATTTGATCGTACTTTTTCGGTAGAGAGTGAACTTCATACCACTCATGTTCTTCTTGTTTCTTCAGATTAAAATGAACTAGAGGCAAATACTCCTATTACCAAGGTGTCAATAAGGAAGAGTGTCAACCACTATACATAAAGCTGGCACAGGATAACTATCCTCATTCAGGAACTGTACAATGATTTTTGTCTCGGGAGCCACAATTCAAAATATGAAAAAACCAAAAATTTTAAATAAAAATACGTTGTTGTAACGATAGTATTAAAAACTGGAACCGGTGACCGGACCGATGGACCTAATGAACCGGTAACTGGACTGAAACCAGTCTAACCGGTACTGGTCAGGTCTAAACGAACCGATTTTTTAAAAAATAAATTAAATAATTATTTTTTAATAAAAAAAACTATTTTTAAGATTTGCAACCATGATTCCAAGCCAATAGAGACAAAATATGCAAAGTTTTCTCATTTATATACCATGCAAAGGTGAATATATCAAAATGGCACCGAGTGCAATACATATCATCAACAAATACATAAGCAATGAGGCTCCAAATGGCCCATAAAGTCCAAAAAGAATGCTACAAACTATGAGGCCATTGGACTAATACAAGACTACACATGAATCATGATCAATCATCAAATTAATCACCACTACTAGACACAGGATCAACATCGGCAGCTACATAGACACCATCTGGATCAGAGTTTGAGGATGCCTTAGCCTCAGGCTCATCTGCAACCTCAATACCACTGCCACCAATAAAAATAGAAGTGGACCTAATGGAAGCACGAGTTACTCGAGTTGCATGAATAGTGCCTTCCATTGGTTGTTTTCCTTTCCTTGATGCAACTACCAATCCTAGGTCTCCGTCTGATGGCGCCACCAAATCTGCTTCAAATTCACCCCTCACAAATGCTACATCAAAATCAAAATCTGCCTCAAACACTGGATCTTCAGTTTCCTCCACCCATTATGATGTTGGATCAATATCATCCAACACAATGGGATCTAGATCAGGTGTTTTGTTCATCAGTTGGTTTCACCTCAAGAAAAGGTTGTATTGCACAAACACAAGATCATTTAACTGTTTCTGTTCCAAACGGTTTCTCTTCTTTGTGTGTGTGCGCTCAAAAACAAACCAATTGTGATCACAACCTGAAGCACTGCAATTTTGGTTGAGGATTCTAATTAAAAACTTTTGCAATTGAGGACATTGGCCGCCAAATGACTCCCACCAATGTGCTGCAAATAAAAAGACATTCATTAGTAACATAGTTCAATTCATTACTTATTTACAAACAATTTAACTTGAAAAGAAAAACAAATTGGAATTGCTTACCTGGTTGATCCACATCTCTTGCCATTTTTGCCAAGTTCTTTCTAAAGGTACCAACTACCATACAGAAAAGAGTAAGATGTTTATGTGTTTCCAAAAGGTCTGCATGGATAGGGACCATGCGCTCCAAGCAATCAATCAATCCAGATCTAACCTCCCCATCCTTCTGATCTCCAACCGAGCTTTATAATGATATTTTGGGTTCAAAAAATACCCAGCTGCATGTATAGGATGATGGAGTTGATTGTTCCATATGTTATCAATGATCTCCCATATCCGGTCATATTTAGCTAACCTGGCCCTGTAAACTTCCCGTATCTTCTCCTTTGCCTAATCCATAGCCTCATAAATGTATCCCATTTCCATCTTTTCCCCATCCACCATCCTTAGCACCTTAACAAGGGGCTCATTAATTTTTACCAGCTCTGAAGACCTTTTCCAAAAATAATTTTCAAAGACTTTCTTTTTGGTGTCTTTTCCATCTTGTCTACGAGCCCACCGCGATTCAGTCCAATCATCAGAAGAAAACATTTTCTGCAGGTTTTTCTGTTGAGAATTGAGACATTGCAACGTGAGGAAGTGAGTTGAAAATCTCGTAATGGCAGACCTAACAAGCTCTTTGCCCCCGGTGTTTTTCATCATTAGGCTCAATACCCATGAGTGGTTGTAAATGTATTTTGTAATGCACTTGCCATGCTCTACGGTTTTTTTTACCCAATCCACTTTGCCTATGTCCTCAAGCATGAGGTCTATGCAATGTGCAGCACATGGAGTCTAAAATATGGTATTATAATTGGACTCAAGCATCTTTCCAACAAGAACATATTTTGAAGCATTATTTGTGATGACATGCACAACATTTTACTCCCCTACTTCCTGAATAATCTCATCCAAAAGCTCAAATAGAATGGTTGCATCCTTCACCTTATCAGATGCATCAACTAATTTAAAAAACATTGTTCCTCAAGGGCAAGAAACAAGGAAGTTAATGATAGTGAAGTTGTTTCCATCATTCCATCCATATGACATGATGGAGCAACCTATTTTGAGCCCTGACTCTTTATATTCAGCCAAATACTCATCAATATTACAAAACTCTTGTTGCAAAAGAGATCCCCTCAAGTCATGCACAATAGGGCCGTTGAAGTCCTTTCCTGTAGCTAAAACAAAGTCCCACATAGCTTGGTAATAAGGTGAGTGAGCAGCATTAAATGGGGTATCTGAATCATACCACCATCTAGCAATGTAGTGATAAGAAGTTTCTTTGCATTGTTTTTTCCAATGTTGATCCAAAGTGGGTTGACAACTTGGCTGGGAGGAAGTGGCTGTGGGATTAGCAGTGGATGAGAAATAACTCTGGAGGTTGCGTCTCTTTGTTGGCTTTGATTTTTGGCCAACAAGAGGAACATAGTGAAAGAGGTCATTGGTGGAAGGGATAGAAGTGGAGTCTTGAATCTCATAATCATCATACCCACTCTATCTCATCATATCTATTAGTTCCCTCTTCCTTGCAATTTCATCTTGGATGGCCTTCTCCCTAGCCTTAGTCTCCTCAAAATTTTCAAACTTGGCAAGGTATTTTTCCCTAATCGGACCTATCACTTCATTAGGTGCATCACATGGCTTTACTTGGCCTCTTATCTTAGCCAAATGTTGTTTCAATCTAAGAATATCCCCACCTCCAATACATTTTTCACAAAAGTTGCATATCATCTTTCCATCAACCACATCACAATGGGCCCATGCACTGTCCTTGGTTTTTGGAGCCATCTTGATTTGAAATAATTGAAATTTGGAAATAAACCTGCCATTTAAAAAAAATTGCAGCTAAGATAAATGGACAACTAAGGCTAAATTTACGAAACAAAATGCACATTCAAACACATAAAATTTGATAGCATAAGACTAGAGATTTGAGAGCAATAGCATAAATAAATACATGAGAAAATAAATACATGAACAACAATGAAATGATGGATTTTTCAAGTGAAAATCCTTACCTGGAAATGCAAACTAGCTTCCTTAGCATCCTCTTGAAGATGCCAACTCTACTGATAGCTCCAAACTATCTCCAAGATAGCCCCAACTCCAACTCCAAGCCTCCAAGATCACTACTCCGGAAAAAACTCAACACTCTCCAAGCTCTCAATCAAACTCGCAAACTGCAAATGAGATGGTGTGAGACAAAGGAGAGGCTGCCCCTACTTATAAAAGATTGGGGAGGGTGTTTTTGGAGGGAAACAACCCTCCCCTTCCCTCCATATTATCCCTATACCTCCTTGTTGGCCATGCGTGGGTCCTCACAACAAAAGAGGTGTTGATCAACCGATTTATTCATAAACCGGCCGGTTCCATCCTTAACCATCTAGTCAGCACCGGTTAACCAGGCTTTTTAGGTGTTAGGGAGGGTATAATCGGGTTTTCCAACCGGTTTGGACCGACTATCCTTCTGTTGTGAAACCAACTCCAAAAATAGAAGAAAATAGATATCAACGCCTTAGAAATAAGACACTTCGAGGGGGAAACCTCCAATACATTACATGAATGAACAATTCTTGGATGACTCAAATGACAAAACCTCCTTTCTATATATAGGAGTCCATGGGGCCACAATGTAATCCTAGTGGGGCCACAATGTAATCCTACCCAACCTAACAATAACAATGTAAGGGCACAGTAATAACAATATTGGGGTTAGAGGGAGCTACAATAATAACAATAAGGGGGCTACACTAATAACAATAAGGGAATAAACTAGTAATATAGGGACCTAACATGCCCCTCTCCTTCAAAAAAGTGTTGTCCTCAACGCTTGAGTAGCTCTGGGTGCTTCTGTATAAAATTCTCATCCTCCCATGTATAATCTTCAGTGGGTAAGTTCTTCCACTTGATGAGATACTCTGAAATTGATCGATTCCGTAGCTGTCGAGTTCTTGTTTCCATGACCGCTTCAGGTTCCAATATGATTTTTCCTTCCTCATCAAGTTCTGGCAATATTGTTTGAACTGGAAGATTTTCACCTATAAACTTCTTTAAGCATGAAACATGGAAAACTGTTTGTACTCGTGAAGAAGCAGGAAGCTCCAATTTGTATGCCATAGTACCAATCTTTTGCAACACCTTGTAAGGACCATAGTACTTTGGTGATAATTTATTATCCTTCTTAGCTTGCTCGAGGGACATTTGTTTGTATGGTTGTAGCCGTAAAAATACCCAATCTCCTACATCAAAACTTCTCTCGCTGCGATGTTGATCTGCCTGTTGTTTCATTCGATTTTGTGCCAAATTCAGGTTATCCTTTAAGAGTTTGAGAACTTCTTGTTGATGCTCGATGTGATCTTCCACTGCTTGAACCTTCGAATTTTCCCTTAAAGATGATGTGATGGATGGTGGATGATATCCATAAAGTGCCATAAATGGGGTCATTTTTGCTGCAGCATGGAAGGAAGTGTTATACCACCATTCAGCGAGAGGTAACCACTTGACCCATTGTGTTTGTTTATCAGATACAAAACAACGAAGATATCCTTCCAAACATTTATTCACTATCTCAATTTGACCATCGGATTGAGGATGATAAGATGAGCTATGAGCTAATTGAGTACCCAAACAAGAAAATAACTCCGTCCAAAAATTTCCAGTAAAAATGGGATCTCTGTCGCTCACAATAACCCTTGGGTTTCCATGTAGCTTTTGAATGGTGTCCATAAATGTAGTAGCAATTGTACTTGCTTGATTTGATGAGATAATGCACAAAAGTGTGCATACTTGGTAAGTCTATCAACCATCAGATTGAGGATGATAAGATGAGCTATGAGCTAATTGAGTACCCAAACAAGAAAATAACTCCATCTAAAAATTTCCAGTAAAAATGGGATCTCTGTCGCTCACAATAACCCTTGGGTTTCCATGTAGCTTTTGAATTGTGTCCATAAATGTAGTAGCAATTGTACTTGCTTTAAATGGATGAGATAATGCACAAAAGTGTGCATACTTGGTAAGCCTATCAACTACCACCATGATGACACTCTTCCCTTCGGACTTAGGTAAACCCGTGATAAAATCCATTGAAATCTCCTCCCAACGTTAACTTGGAATGAATAAAGGTTGTAAAAGACCCGGGGTCTTAATTGTCTCAACTTTATTCTACTGGAAAACCAAACATTCCGCCACAAACTTTTGAATATCAGATTTAAGGCCATCCCAAAAAAATTCTTTCTTCACCCCGTGGTAAGTTTTTAAAAATCCTGAGTGTCCTCCTAAAGGAGAAGTGTGCAATTCCAAAAGAATATTTTGTTTTAGTTGGGAATTATTACAAAGATATAAGCGATATTTGTACCATAAGGAATAATTTTTCCAAATAAATGTATCAGATGTACTAGGATCTTGCTGCAACTTTTGAATGAGTGTCCACACTTCTTTGTCCCTCTTCCATTCATCCCTTGCTTCCATTATCCAATCTGGTTGGATAATAGAAAGGGCACAAAGAAATGCTTCCACCTATTCATTTTTTCTTGAGAGTGCATCTGCAACAACATTTAGCTTCCCTTTTTTGTAGATTATTTCAAAGTCATAACCCAACATCTTTGTGACCTATTTTTTCTACTCTTCTGAAGATAGTATTTGTTCCAAAAAGTGTTTAAGATTATCATGATTAGTTTTTACCTTGAAGTGTCTTCCCATTAGGTAAGGTCGCCATTTCTTTATTGCATGTAGCATTGCTAACATTTCCTTCTCATAAATAGTTTTTTAATTTAAACACTTTCCTTTGATTGGATGACTTTCAAAAGCAATGGGTCTTCCTTCTTGCATTAAAACAACACCAATTCCATTTCCTGAGGCATCACATTCAACAATAAAGGTTTTTGTGAAGTCTGGTGTAGCTAAGAATGGTGCTAGGCACATTTCCTCTTTAACATGTTCAAAGGCCTTAGTTTCTTCAGGAGCCCATGAAAATTCATCTTTCTTCAATAATGTTGTTATAGGTGCTGCTATTCTCCCATAATTCTTAACAAACTTGCGATAATACCCCGTTAAACCGAGAAATCCTCACAACTGCTTTATAGTTGTGGGGACTTTCCATTCCTTAATGGCTTTAATTTTGTGAGGGTCTACCTTAACACCCTCGTGAGATATAATATGACCCAGATATTCCACCTCTTGTACTCCAAAGAAACATTTGGATGATTTTGCATATAATTGTTTCTCCTGCAATAGTTTGAGCACCCTGTCAACATGTTGAACATGATCTTTCCAAGACCTGTTGTAGATTAGTATATCATCAAAAAATACTAGCACAAATTTTCTAAGGAAGGGTTTGAAAATGGAATTCATCAACGCTTGAAATGTAGAAGGTGCATTGGTAAGGCCAAAAGGCATGAACAAAAATTCATAATGACCCTCATGAGTTCAAAATGTTGTTTTTGGAATATCTTCAGTCTTCATTCTAATATGATGATATCCTGAACGAATATCCAAATTGGTAAAATAAATTGCTCCATGTAATTCATTCAATAATTCATCAATCACAGGAATGGGAAATTTATCTTTAATGGTGAGCTTAGTGAGCTCCCTATAATCTAAACACATGCGCCATGATCCATCCTTCTTGTGCACCAATACTACTGGAGCAGAGAAGGAACTTTGACTAGGTTGAATTATACCAGCCTCTAACATTTCTGCAATCATACGTTCAATTTTTGTCTTGTGGACATAAGGATATATATAAGGCCTAATGTTTGGAGGAACACTTCTTGGAATCAAATGAATAGCATGATCGTGATCACGAATAGGTGGGAGTCCTTTGGGAGTTTCAAACACCTTAGAATGATTGTCCAAGACTTTTTGGAGATCTGCAGAAATAGATGATTTTGATGTTGGAACTTCTAGTGAGAATAATTGTGCAATTACGCCTCGTTGTTCTTTCTTCAGAAGCTTTGTCATGACATTAGAGCTTATTATCTTTCTCGGCTTCCCTGCGACACCCCGTAATTCGACTTCCTTTCCTTCTGAAAAAAATTTCAAGAAAAGTTCTTGAAAATTAAAAGCTATTGTCCCCAGAGATTGTAACCATTATACTCCTAGTACAACATCAACACCTCCCATAGGAATGGAAAGCATTGGAATTTTCAATACATATTCCCCCATGGTTAGCTTGATATTATGGCATTTTCCAAAGAAATTTATAGGTCCTCCATTTGAAACCATCACTTGACATTCTGGTGCTGGGTATAGGAAACAATTCAATTCCTTGGCTACCTTACAATGAATAAAATTATGGGTACTACCTGAATCAATCAACACTATTACCTTTTTCTTCTTGATATGTATTTCTATCTTGAGAGTTTGAGGAGTGGTAATTCCTGCCAATGCATTACACGATATGGTCGGACTCATTTCTTCCTCTTCTAGGGCTGGTTCCTGGTGTATATCCTCCTCTTGTTCATTTTCTTCTTCCTCTTCACAATCTATGTAAAATAATTTCTTCTCAGCACACTTATGACCTTTAGTGTATTTGCTATCACAACTATAGCAAAGCCCTTTTGCTCTTTTTTCTTCCAATTTTTGTGGTTTCAACCTTGTAGGTTGTGGAAATCTAGGCGTAGAAACACTTCCTTCTTTATAGAAGTGAGTGGTAGGCTTCCTTGTCGCCATAATTTTACATTCAATTTTTCTTGCCAACCTGAATGCCTTCTCCAATGAATCAAGTTCCAAAACGTGAACTTCATGTTGGATGTTATCCTTTAAAGTACCTATGAAGAGATCAATCTTGTGTTCCTCTGGAATATTAGTTACCCTTATATTCAATTTTTGGAAGTCCTCAATGTGCTCCCCCACTAAACCCTTTTGTTTGAGATTATCAATTGGCTAAAGGGTGTTGCTCTTTGTATCCTCGTAATGTGCTATCATTTCCTCTGTAAAAATTGACCAAGTGACAATTTTTTTATGGGAGCAAAGCCATTGATACCATACAAATGTATTTTTTTCTAAATGTAAAGTTGCAATGCGTACCTTTTGTGTGTTTTGCACATTATTGAGATCAAAATATTGCTCCATCTGTAGTATCCATGCTACGGGATCCTTGCCATCAAACTTCCTCATATCCATCTTTGGAATATGGTGGTTCTTCCGTCCAACATTAGAGTTTATGAAATCATGAATAACATTTATTTTTTTCTCATCATGAATTTCCTTTGCTATCTTTTTGCCATTAGGAAACATTTCTTGTATCAACTTTTCCAAACCTTTGATGTCTACTTTTATGTTTTCCATTTTTTCATCGATCTTAGGTTCCATGCCATCCATATTAGCTTCCATGCCTTACATCTTAGCTTCCAAACCATTCATCTTAGCTTCCACACCTTTCTTCAAACCATCCATCTTAGTTTCCACGCCTTTCTTCAAAACTTCCATTTCATTTTTTGTTGCTCTTTGTGATAGCGAAATTTGGTGCACTTGCTCTTGTAATTTTGATATCTCATGTTGTGTTTCTTCATCTTCATGATTCATACTAGAGCCTTCTAAAGGCTTAATGGGCGTTGAATTCTTTTTAGGGGCCATTTTAGAACCCAATACTGATATCTATTCTTCAATATGCCCTTGGAATAAATTCCGACTAGTTTTTTTCAAACGAGACTTAATTCGAAATAAAATACACACCTTTTTCTTGCTTTTGAGGAGTGCAATATTGAAACTGAATTATCTCTATGATTTTGGATCTTCAATATCTGAAATTTGGTACTAAGGTAGCCCTCTGAATCCTCTTTCGAATGCCACAATTCTGACCTGATTTTGATTCTTGAAGACAAAGTTATGCCCAATCTCCTACGATGACCTAATTATGGACTGGTTCCATAGAGCGAACTTGTATGACTTGCCACGTGTCACTTCTCCCTCCTTCGGCTCTGAAGTTGATAGATAGGAAATTTGATTCCGTGTGCTTGTGTCCACTTTTTACAGAATTCCAATCCGATGCTCAGAGAGAGAGTTATGAAGATTTTCCCACAATCACCTCTTTGAGATGAAATTCGGGAGCCTGAAAAAGTCCTAACTTCCATAGACCATATCTCTGAAAATATTGCGAACCAAGATCTGAAATTTTGCGATGATGTTCCTTAGGTGTTCGGCTTCATGCTCTAAAAATTTCAGATTCTGAGCCTTCGTAGAAAAACATTTATAGCGAAAATGCCGCGATGACCTCTTTAGGTTAAATTGAGGAGCCTGCAAAAAGACCTAATTTCCACACATCATATCTTCAAAAATATTGCGAACCAAGCTCTGAAATTTTGCGACAGTGTTCCTCAAGATTTTAGCTTCGCACTATAAACATTTCAGCTTTTGAACCTTCATAGAAAAAACGTTATAGTGAAAATTCCACGATGACCTGTTTGGAATAGCGAAACCCTAGAATCCAAAGCTCTGATACCAAATGTTGTGAAACCAGCTCCAAAAATAGAATAAAAGAGATATCAATGCCTTAGAAATAAGACGCTTCGAGGGGGAAACCTCCAATACATTACATGAATGAACAATTCTTGGATGATTCAAATGAAAAAACCTCCTTTTTATATATAGGAGTCCATGGGGCCACAATGTAATCCTCGCCGACCTAACAATAACAATGTAAGGGCACAATAATAACAATATTGGGGTTAGAGGGGGCTACAATAATAACAATAAGGGGGCTACACTAATAACAATAAGGGGCTAAACTAGTAACATAAGGACCTAACACCTTCTGACCAGGTGATTTGACTGGTTTCTCGTTCAAACCAACCGGTTTTTAATACTATGGTTGTAATAGAGACAGATGCAGACCCAAGAAGAGGAAATCATATCCCAAACAACAATGGAAAAATCCAACAACACCAACAAGTGACAAAGGACAGAGCATCCGAGTTGGTACAATAAACACTGACAATGGAAGAAGGGAGATCAACAAAGATCTCACTGCAGGCTGCAGTAGACAAAGTAGAATAAAGAATAAGAGAGTGGGGTCTTGTGAGCATAGGTTGGGACACCTACAAGAGTAGAGAAGAGATGGGTTTTTGTGAGTAGTAGGTTGGGACACACATAGATATAAGAAGTAGTCCGCGAAGAGCGAGTGCCACAGAGTAGAGTACAAGATAGTGCGCAACCTATAGTTCAACATTCTTAGGTGGATTGGGAATGCATAGTAGTAGTGCAAGCAAGCGTGGTTGTCTGACTGCACTTGGACCAAGACGAGATAGGATTTGTGTCGAGGGATTGTTGGAGGTTGAATATGACCATAATTAAATATAGAATGTAAATATATATGTAATCAGATGAAAATGAACTGAAATGTAAATTTGTAATGGAGAGAAAAACAATTATGATATATTTTCATGAAAACAATAAAATATTCCCCTCGAGCTCATGGTTTTAAGGTTAGGGATTATGTATGGGCATTCAATGGAGATTTGAGGGTGTATTTTTGATATAGTGTTTCATAGAGTCTTTGAGTGGGTGAGGCATTTTAGAGAAGTGGAAAAACCTATCTGCCGCCATGGTAGGAAGGAATGCATATTATGTAAAGTTTATGTTAATGTAATGAAGAATCTAGATTCTTGTTCCACTATTTTTAGTTTTTATATGTTTTTGTACTTTCCATTTTTGAAAATGCAACAAGATGATGGAGCTTAGTGAAATGAAGTCGCCTTCACTAAGTGGGCCCGCAGGCTATTTTTGGCGCAAAGTCTATTTTTAGACTATGTCTATTTTTAGACATATGGATCATGGTCTATGAGTTGCAGGATGCTATTTATGGATGATTGGTCGAGTTGGTAAAAATAGATGGACCTCTGTTTTTAGACATTGGGTGGTTTCTATTTTTAGACTGCCGGGCTAAAAATAGAACAGTCAAATATTATTAACCCTTAATAATATTTAGACTATAAACATTATCTTTTCCTCTTGGAGCACTTCAGTTTGATGCTTGGATGTAGCACATGCAGCTGACAGAAGGAAATACGCTTTTCCTAAGGGTTAGTTGAGCTATTGCATGGTTGACTTCAGTTAGAACTCAAGTGGCGGAGTTTGGTGGAGTTGTGTTCGGTTTAACTTAGTTGAACTAGTCGTATTTAGTCTAACTGGAAAATACACTAGTGATGAGTGGTGTGAATTAATTATTAATTAATTCACTAATTATTAACTCATAAATCAACTAAAGAGCACATCAGTTAACTGCAATGCATGGACAGTTCAGTGGAGACCAGTGTTAGAGGTGGGTGAAAGGGTGAGTCTACTATCAGTTGTGACTATGGCTGTGCATGAGATTTGCACACACATGGATTGAGATTGCCAATGAGGATTGCACAGTACAAGCCAGGTGGATTCAAACTTGGATCTCACCATTACTCATCTTGGATTGCGCAGTAGAGGCAGGCAGACTTGTGGAGGAGATTTGAACCTGTGACTTGTTCATCTTCCGTGCTAGTTTGTGTGTAGCATGTGAGATAGTGCTGAGAGCTGTGAGAGCTTTGTGCTATGTATTGTGTTCTCTATCATTATAATATACAGATAGTTGGGGGTTTTCAGCTATTTCTTTCCCCAGTACATACTGTGTTAAATGTGTGCTTGATTATTGTTTTATGAGCGCATGTGACTGTTTCTATTTCTGCATATTGATGATCAATTGTAGAAGAGGTTATGTATTATGCATGAAGCTTAAATAGTGTGTAATCAGGATAATATCGGTGAATAATTCAGCAAATTTTTCAAATTTCTACATGGTATCGGAGCAGAATTGATCATCGAATCTATTACAGTGATTACAATTTATTTCGGTAGACAGAGTCTGTAAGCGGGCCAGGTAGCCTCTGGATCCATCCTTTCTTTGAAAGGTGATATATCCAGTAAATGCCCCTACAGTCGATCTTTGTGCTAGAAATACTTTTTTATCACAGATCCAGAAGCAGTTGAGTTTTGAGCTTGGAATTCGAATTTTGCAGCAGTTTGTTTTCTTGGTGCCGGAGTTGAAATGTCTTTCAACGGATTGCGACTCGAGTATGCTCTTGAGGGCAGTTCAAATTATGTTGCATGGAAGGAGAGAATGGAGGCAGTATTAGATGATAACGGGCTGAAGGAGTTCATAGATGTGGATGTCCCAAAGCCTACGGATGCTGCTCAAGTTGAGGCTTGGCAAAAGAATATGGAGAAATGTCGAAGGATTCTGTTGGAGGGCGTGAAGGATCACATTGTATCCAGCCTACATGGAAAAGCTTCTCCATACTTGATGTGGAAAGCGCTGACAGATCTATTCCAAAGCAAGAGCGACCAAAGGAAGTTGGCGCTCAAGGATAAACTCAGAAACATTAAGATGGAGAAAGGCGACAGTATCGCCAAGTACCTCACAAAGTCCACTCAATGCAGAGATGAACTGGGAAGTGTGGGGGTGACTGTAGATGATGAGTAATTGGTAGACCTGGCTCTCCTTGGTCTTCCAAATATTTGGCATTCCTATCAGGACTCTGTCAATGGTCAGGAGAAATCGCCGGGATGGGAGCGACTGTGGTCGGATCTCATGCAAGAGGAGATAAGGCGGACTACCAGGGACAGATCTTCATCAAAGGTATCTGATGAAGAAAATTGCGCTTTGGCTGCCAAAGAAAAGAATGGGAAGAGCAAGAAAGCTTCTCAGTCTGGTGCGAAAGGCAAGAAGCAGGACATGTCCAAGGTGAAGTGTTTTCACTGTCACCAACACGGACATTATGCCACAAATTGTCCGCAAAAGAAGAAAAATAAGAAGGTTGTTGGATCTGCAGCGGGAGAGACCTTAGCCTCCCAGTTTGAGCTGGATTTTTCGCTGATCGCATGCTTGGTCTCAAGTGTGATAGGATCAGTATGGTTCTTGGATAGTGGTGTGTCTTTTCACATGACTGGAGATCGGGATTTGCTTTCAGATCTGGATGAGAAAGATCTTGGAGTGCACATCGAGATGGGCGATGATGGTAGATACATTGTGACTAGTATCGGTACCATTTCCTTTGAGAGGGAGTCTGGTAAACCCTTCGTATTGAAGGATGTGATGCATGTTCCAGGATTGAAGAAGAATTTGATCTCTATGGCGATGTTGGAAGACAAGGGGTATGATATTGTCTTCAGCAAGGGAAAGGCTTTCCTGCGCAGTAAGACAACTGGAGAAACCCGGAAGATAGGGGTTCGAATCAAGAACCTTTATCAGTTGCAAGTAGATGGCTGCGCAGCAATGGCATGCAAGGCGGAAGGAGTGGTGAGCCGGGATGATGGTGAGTTGTGGCACCGGAGATTGGGCCACCTTCACCATGGAGATTTGAAGATACTGCAGCAGATTTCTACTGGGCTTCCTAAGGGCACTCTTGCGCAGTCAAATCAGTGCAAGGGGTGTACCTTGGGAGAATTTGTGAAAGCCACCTTTCACGAGAAGGATATTCGCGCCAAGACGATCCTTGAGAGAATTCACACAGACGTGTGTGGACCTTTCTCAGTAGCTTCGACAGCGAAGCACAAGTACTATGTGATCTTTGTTGATGATTTCTCTCGGAAGTGCTGGATCTTCTTCATGTAGAAGAAGAGCGAGACATACTCAAAGTTCTGTGAGTTCAAGGCACTGGTTGAGAAGGAATCGGGGAAGCATGTGAAGGCTCTTAGCAGCGACAATGGTGGTGAATTCATCTCTGTTGAATTCAAGGAATTTTGTAGCGCAGAAGGAATTCAAAGAGAGCTCATTGCACCCCATAACCCACAGCAGAAAGGGTTGCTGAGCAGAATAACATAACGATCGTGGGTGTTGCATGGGCGATGTTGCATGATCAAGGAATACCCATTCACTTGTGGGTGGAGGCATGCAATACTACAGTATATGTGCAGAACTGTTGTCCTCACAAGATACTTGGCATGAGTACACCGGAGAAGGCATTTTCTGGAAAGAGGCCTGACATTTCCCATTTGAGGATTTTTGGCTCACCTGTCTACATGCATGTGACGAAGGATGCCAGGAAGAAGCTGGATCTGACCGTAGAGGTTGGAATATTTTTGGGGTACACTGATACACCCCACAACTATTGTGTGTATTTGCCAGACAGTCACAAGACTGTTGTGCGACAGGATATCAAATTTCAGGAGGAGAAAGCCATGAAGTGTTCGCTTGAGAGGGAGCCATACTTGCATGCAGATGAGGAGCTATTAGTTCCTAAGGATGAGCTTCAGGATGTGGATCAGCCAGAAGAGGAAGTTCGTGGGTGGAGGGAACACTCGTGCGGTGCCAGCCATCGGAGGCGCAGCGCTCCCAGATGGTAGCTCAAGATGGAGAGAAGGTTGTAGGACCACCTACAGCACAGCGCAGACAGAGGCAGTCACCGGATCGGTACACTGGATACATGGCTCTTGTGAGTCAATGTGTTGTGACGGAGCCATCCTCTTTCAAAGGAAAGGCATGGAGGACCCAGCATGGGTAGATGCCATGGTGGAAAGTGATTCGATTGTCGGAGAAACGATTGCATGAGAGGGTGTCCATGATTGGTACCGTGTCGGTGGTGGGTTCGCGATGGATCTACAAAGTGAAGCAGGTGGCTGACGGGAGCGTGGAGAAGTACAAGGTAAGATTTGTTTCCCGTGGCTTCTCATAGATCGAGGGGATCGATTATGAGGAGACCTTTGCACCTGTCGCAAGGTACTCTTCCATACGGACGATCCTAGCTCTCTCAGCGCAGATGGGGTGGCACATCCATCAGATGGATGTGAAGACTGCGTTCCTCAACGGAGTCATTGAGGAGGAGGTGTACATAGAGCAGCCCGAAGGTTTCGATATTTTCAGCAGTGAGTCGCATGTGTGCAAACTCAAGAGAGCACTATACGGGTTGAAGCAAGCACCTCGTGCTTGGTACACACGGATAAACAGTTACTTCACTGGACTTGGATTCTCCAAGAGTGAGGCAGATCCTAACCTGTACCAGATTGTGGTGGAGGGGAAGTTGCTGATCATTGTACTGTATGTAGATGATCTGATTTTGACGGGTGATGAGCTGTTGATACTTTCATGCAAGGAAGATCTTGCTAGAGAGTTTGAGATGAAGGACTTGGGCCTCCTTCATTATTTCCTGGGATTGGAAATTTGGCAGCGCAGTGATGGACTATTTGTTTCTCAGGGTAAGTATGTCCGGGAGATACTGGAGAAGTTCAACATGCATGGCTGCAAGCCTGTTGATACTCCTCTTTCTGGAGGTTGGAGGAAGGAGGATGCTACTTCAGCGGAGGTAGTGGATGCCACTGTTTATCGACAGTTGGTGGGGTCGCTTATGTATCTGGTCAATACACAACCCGATATATGCTATGCTGTTAACCAGCTTTCGCAAGCTATGGTTAAGCCTACCAAGATCTTCTGGAAGGCAGGCAAGCATGTATTGCGTTATCTTAGAGGCACATCGGGATATGGCTTGTGGTACAGACAGGAGGATGGGGTGAAGCTATGTGGCTTCACGGATGCAGATTGGGCAGGGAGCCCAATGGACAGAAAGAGCACATCTGGAGGGATCTTCAGTATCAGGTCGACAGCAGTTTTCTTGGTACAGCAGGAAGCAGAGATCCGTGGCACTCAGTTCAGCAGAGGTTGAGTATATGGCAGCAAGCTTGGCTACATGCGAGGCCATATGGATGAGGAAGATCCTGGTTGGGTTGTTCGGGTCACATTTGGAGCCTACTATGATTTATTGTGATAACCAGAGTTGCATTAAACTCTCGGCTAATCCAGTATTTCATGATAGATCCAAACACATCGACATCAGGTACCATCATATCAGAGATTGTGTGCAGCGGAGAATCATGTTACTTTCATATATTCCCACGGAGGATCAAGATGCTGATATCTTGACGAAGGCGCTCACCGGGAGAAAATTCGAATACCACAGAAGCAGGATAGGGGTTGCAGATAATCCATATCTTGTTGAGAGGGAGTGTTGAAAATGCAACAAGATGATGGAGCTTAGTGAAATGAAGTCGCCTTCACTAAGTGGGCCCGCAGGCTATTTTTGGCGCAAAGTCCATTTTTAGACTATGTCTATTTTTAGACATATGGATCATGGTCTATGAGTTGCAGGATGCTATTTATGGATGATTGGTCGAGTTGGTAAAAATAGATGGACCTCTATTTTTATACATTGGGTGGTTTCTATTTTTAGACTGCCGGGCTAAAAATAGAACAGTCAAATATTATTAACCCTTAATAATATTTAGACTATAAACATTATCTTATCCTCTTGGAGCACTTCAGTTTGATGCTTGGATGTGGCACATGCAGCTGACAGAAGGAAATACGCTTTTCCTAGGGGTTAGTTGAGCTATTGCATGGTTGACTTCAGTTAGAACTCATGTGGCAGATTTTGGTGGAGTTGATGAGACAGTTGGTGGAGTTGTGTTCAGTTTAACTTAGTTGAACTAGTTGTATTTAGTCTAACTGATAAATACACTAGTGATGAGTGGTGTGAATTAATTATTAATTAATTCACTAATTATTAACTCATAAATCAACTAAAGAACACATCAGTTAACTGCAATGCATGGACAGTTCAGTGGAGACCAGTGTTAGAGGTGGGTGAAAGGGTGAGTCTACTATTAGTTGTGACTATGGATGTGCATGAGATTTGCACACACATGGATTGAGATTTCCAATGAGGATTGCGTAGTACAAGCCAGGTGGATTCGAACTTGGATCTCACCATTACTCATCTTGGATTGCACGGTAGAGGTAGGCAGACTTGTGGAGGAGATTTGAACCTGTGACTTGTTCATCTTCCGTGCTAGTTTGTGTGTAGCATGTGAGATAGTGCTGAGAGCTGTGAGAGCTTTGTGCTATGTATTGTTACATGTTCTCTATCATTATAATATACTGATATTTGGGGGTTTTTAGCTATTGCTTTCCTCAGTACATACTGTGTTAAATGTGTGCTTGATTATTGTTTTATGAGCGCATGCGACTGTTTCTATTTCCTCATATTGATGATCAATTGTAGAATAGGTTATGTATTATGCATGAAGCTTAAATAGTGTGTAATCAGGATAATCTTGGTGAATAATTCAGCAAATTTTTCAAATTTCTACATCCATGATGTAATAGGTTTTTATTTTTAGTATTTTGCTATCTGGTTTTGTGTTTTTAATTGCAAAAGTATGTTCTTAGGTGCATCAATGTGATGCAATGAAATTCGTTGGTTTATGTAGCTGTATGTACCCTTTTTTTGGTTTATTTTTATATTTATATTAGGTTGTTTCTATGCATCTTTATGCATATTTTTTGTAGTTGTTAGTATATGGAGTTGTGTTCAATTTCTACAGTTTTGTTGAGTCGTTTTTTTTTCTTTCTTTTTGGTAGCCCTCCTAGCTAAGAGGGTCTCCAACTCTTCTCCACCTAGGGCTATAGTGACATCCTCTTAACCATATTCCCGATATAACCTCTAATCCAATTGTAAGAAGAAGGATACCACCTCAGGTGTGGAGGGGTTGGGCCCTTCTTCCCTTATCAAACCTAGAGGGCACATGCAGGGAAGAAAGTCAAATATCTTATGGGAAAAAATTAAGGCCAGTATAGATGTTGTGACTAGTAAACAAAGGTCTATTTTTGGGGTTCTTAGAGAAACAAGTTCTCCTGACCTAGTTCCAAAATGATTTTTATCTCCTTCAACTAACTGTGCCTAGCTAACCCTTCCAAAAAAATAACTTTGAGGAGGTTGGCATATTATAAACACATTGAAATTATTTTCTTACAAGAAACATTAGGGAATTTGGAATCAATAGTCAGGGCTTTGGAATATTTACCCCAGGGATAGAGTTTTGTGGCATATGATGCAAAAGGTTGATATGGCGGTTCGCTATTAGTTTTAACCAAAAATATACTAATACTATAAGCACTTTGGGATCTGATATGGTTTTGGGAGTTGATATTTTCTCTTTTTAATTGGGGAAGGAACTAAAGGTGGTAAATACTTACAGGTCTTGTCAAGAAAGGATTGTTTTTTGGGATTTGTTGATGTCTCTATCTTTTATGAAAGCTGAAAATTTAGTAGTAGGGGGTATGTGAATTTTTCTCCTGGAGCTTCTAAAATTTGGGGTCCACGTACCCATGTGGATTCTCAATCTAACTATTTTCAGTCACCTCTTGTAGGAACACAAACTGTGTGATGAAAATCTTATTCAGTATAAGCTTACGTGGAGAAATACGAGAAATTGGGGATGTGATGGGTGTCAGGAAAATAAAATGGTTTATTAATGTACAATGTTTATTGCAAAGGAATCCTTTGTTTCATCAGTGGATTGGGGTGGCAAGTGAATCTGATCATCAACCATTTTTTCTTGAAATGAAATAGGGTTTTAAAAAATCTGGAATCCCTTTCAAATTTAATGTATTATGGTTAAAAGATGAATCTCTTCACAATTGGGTCGTTGAAAACTTGATTCCTTACAACCTTGATGGGGATGTGCTTGTTGCAGTTCACTTTATTGAAAATATAAAAAGAGTAAAAAAGGCTACGATTGAGTGGTATACCCTCAAAATATAGAGGGAGGAGGAAGATTTAAAATTCATAAAGGAGAGTTTTGAGCATCTTGAAACCCTTGATGGGGGGGGTTTATTTGGTCGAGGAATCTAAATAGAGGATCATTCATTTAGAGGCTGCCAAAAGGATAATTTTGGAAGAGGAGGAGACTTGGAGGAAAAAAAGTACATCCATATAGTGTGTTGGGGTTCCCATGTTTTGGCCAAGTTGACAAGACCAAAAGATGGGACAACATAGAACCACTTTCAGACCTTAGGATCTAGCCCTCCTAGGCCCAGAGAGGGATCTCTCTATAATAGTCAAAGTTTTTATGTCTTTGAAGCTCAAATGTTAAGGTTTTAGGCTAGTTATAGGCACGGGGTTTGTTTTTTTGATTGTTGGTTTAGTTGTTGGGAATCAGGAAAGAAGGGTCCAATGTGAGATAGGGACGAGCAAAGAGGAAACTAGGCAAATATAGACAACTCAGGGAACATCAAGGCCATTGGGCAATGGAGTCAAGAAAGGGTTTACTTGTGTTTGATGTGCAAGCTTCAGTTGGGCTAGTCATCTAGAGCATTTGGATCTTAAAGATGGATGATGAAATGGAACATTAAGGACTGAAAATGAGTGAAGGAGAACCAGCTGATCTTGTCTATAGATCAGGTCAGAGGTTATTTAACTCCAGACCTGCTTGGACAAAATCAGAGGCAAAACAAGGGATCTTAGACAGGCTTAATTAGGATGGAAAGGTCCTAGCGAAGCAGAGACAGGGTTCTAGACCTCCCAATGTTCTCAACTCATCCAACTAAATCCTAACAAGAACATCTAAACATAGATTTCATTAATTCATACATCAGAGAGCAAGAAATGACATCCACAACACTGGTTAAATCAATTGAAATCGATGTTCAGATACACATGTAAGCATAAAACATAAAAGGCTGGGAGAGCAGCAACATAAGGTACCTATCAAGGGTAAATCTTATGCCAAACTTCTGATGCGAGCCTGAAGAAACATAATGAAATGAGAGCAAGTCAATCACAAATACAGAGAAAGGAAAACATCACTAGCTGCTTTAGATCAGGATCCAAAGAAATGTGCTTGTCATATTAAAAACAACACCAATCAGGTACATCATTGCCCACAGCTTGAACATTCAGTCTGAATACATCAAATCTCAACCTATCTTACAATATTACACAGAGAACTTGTCTCAAGAGGAAAATGCTTGCATTTCTCTGATATCTCATCAACAACCCTTACAATAATTTCCTTTTGTGTTTTATAGCCGAGAATGAGCAGAAGATTGACTGAGGGGGTAGGTGAACACTAAATGTGATATTAAACACAGAAATGAATGCAGGGCCGAAACCCATTCTGCTGAACTGCTGTGTATTTAATTTCTGTCACCTCCCTTGTGAAAGAATGATATTTTCAGGATATGATCTTGACATCTTTCGGCTGTAGTACTCCTGGTGCTTTGAACAAAAATAAAATAATCTGTTGATTTGAGGCTCCAGCTCTTCATTAGGGTGCCTTAATCTCCTTTGCTTTGTATTAAACTACCTTGCCACTCCATTTTCGCTTCTGACAGGTTAGCTCGAGCTTTTAATGGTGCCAGAAGATTTCTACAGAGTTTAAACCCTGCTTCTTTAAATAATTGTCCTGTTTTCACCTTCCCGGATCATTTTTATAAATTCTATCTCTGCAAATGATCCTTTTTTGACTCTCGTTGTCCTTGTTTCAGAGATGCGTACCATGGCGGCCATTATCCTTTGATAACCCTGCAAAAACGAAAACCGATTAAGAAAATAGACATGGGGGGGAGGACGGCCACGATGGAGATGACAGGAGTGACAGTACAGAGCGGTGTCATGGTGGAATAACGCGGTGGAAGGTGTGGTGTGCAGCGGAAAAGCGTTCATGGTCACAGGTTGGCGCACTGTGGTGGAAGAAATTCAAATGGAAATAGAACTTGAAAACACAACTTTAAACCGAATATATGCGACGTAGTGGAAGACGTACGGTGAACACACGTGGACTGACCCTTGGCGGGACCGGGCAGGTGGAATATTCAGCGACAGGGAAAACAAGCGCGGACCGTCGATCTCAAGGGAGATCTATGGTTAATGAAGCAGTGGAGGACGACGACGATAGGTAAGGAGTACGGAGGAGGCAGGTTAACAGGGGCGCAGCTACATTGATCAATGACCATTGGATGAAGCGTCCAAGATCCGACGGCTAAAATGAATATCGCTGGGCGTCCCAGATCGCAGGTTAATGCGCGATGGGCCAGCGGTTTCGTAACAGTGCACGGGACAGGTGGCAAGCGATGGGTGGAATCGCTGGGTGTTCGGGGAAAACCACCCTCCGTCAAACGGTGGTGCGAAATAAACCGGTGGATTGGTGAACAGTGGAAGCGGGGACCATAGGGCGGGGAGGCTCCGGACCATAAGATCAATCGCGAAGTGGACAGCGGTGGCACGGTGTAGGAAATGAATGGGGAACATGGGAAGCTGCGGATCAAATGGTGGCCATCCGATCTGTCAAGATCGATGAATGGGACTCCGCCCGAAAAAAAAATACGATGAGTGCCTCTGGGGTTAGCGGTTGGTTCCAGCTCAAGGCTCCATGGAGGAATGGGGGCAGGGCTATGGTCGGAGGGGCTAAAGCCCGAACTTATGAGATTCATCATTTTAATTCATTTTTAATGTATTTCAAGGCCTCCCAAGGGTAACGATAAGGAGATGGGGGGGAATTTTGGGGAGCCAAAGGGTGATAGTGGGATTTGGAGGAGGATTTCGAGGAAATTTTAGAGGATTGACAAGGGAGAAATGGGGGAAACAATGGGACTTTGACAAAGGGGAGTGAAAAGGGAAGAATGTGGAATAGACAGGGGACAAGGGGTAATGGTGGGCCCTTTAGGAAAGGAACCAGTAGAGGGGATTTTACATGAGGCAAAGCATAGGGAGATCTCAAGGATGATGTGTCTTGAGGGAAGATGCATTCCTTGAAGGTCTCCAAGATAACATAGCCCCCAACTTTCCTGTCAAGAATTCCATAGGGGGGCTAACAGTGGCTCCACATGGGGATGGCTCCTTCTTGCAGGAGTCAAGAAACCAAAAATAATCTTTGGAGTAGGCCAGGTGCCTGCTGCTATAAGCCATCTTCTTCTTTGATTTTCAGCTGCCACCATATGTTAGATACACAAATCAGCAGAAACATTTTCCCAACCAATCTACCTACCCAGACTACAACCCTAGAATTTTTCTTTAGGGTGAATTTGAGCTAGCAGACCCTTTACATCATTTTATTTTGCAACAGAAAACAAACCTATTCTACATCTACCCTTATTCCTCCATGAGGCCAGATTAAACTATTGGCCTCATATGTTTCTCTACCTAATCTACTACCTGTTGGGATTAAACTGTCCAACAAGTTTCTTCTCCTACATTCTAAAACAGGAAATTCAAAACAGCCAAGCCAAGATTAAACTGTCTGACTTGCTGTGACTGAAACAAAACTTTGAAGGCTTGAAATTTTCACCCTTTGAAGTACCCTTCTCTGTCTGTGACTCAGGTTTTGAGCATATTATAGTCACCTCTTCTTCTTCCTTTTCAGCTCTGGTTTCAGGCATATTAGAGTTGATCTTCTTTTCACTGCTGGTCTAGATTTTGAGCATATTAGGACCATCTATTCTACTCCCTCTGGCTCGGATTTCGATCATGTTTGAGCTACTCTTTTTGCCTTTCGGAGGTTCATGTTTTAAGCATGCCTAAACCTCTCTCTTTCGTTTCTGTTTTTGGGACATTTTCTCTTTCTCTTTAAAGATAAAACTGCAATGGTATGTACAATGGAAATGAAACTGGAAATGAAAATTAGCAGAAGTAGTGTTTGAGCATCCTGCCATTGACAGGACCCCCAAACATCTCTGTACCATCAACTTCTTGTAGAAAAAATGCATTTGGGCCCACAGTAGCTTGGATAATGAATGGACCCTGCCATACGCTATCAAACTTGCCATGTTTTCCTTTTTCCTCTCTTCTTAAGTCCCACTTCAGAACCTTGTCACCAATCTTGAAATCTACAGCTTTGGTTATTTTGTCAAATAACCTTTTAATGTTTTCCTGAACTTTGATTGCTCTGTTGTAAACCTGCTCCCTTGTTGGCTGAAGGTGGATAGTTTCATTTATTCTCCTTATTATGCTGTCTTCCTCTGATTGGATCTCCTGGACAAGTTTGATTACTGGAACTCCAAGGTTGGTAGGAAATACTGCCTCTGTACCATAGACTAGCTGGAATGGTGACATGCCAATAGATTTCTTTGTGGTGAGCCTTTTTGCCCACAGAGCATGTACCAACTTATTATGCCAGGATTTTTTGTTCTCTTCTAATAGCTTTTTGATGATTTCCACCAGGCTTTTGTTTGATGATTCAGCTAGGCCATTACCTTGGGGGTAATAGGCAGTTGAATGACCAAGTACTATTCCATACCTGTGACAGAAATCAACCATTTTCTTGGATACAAAAGCAGCAGCATTGTCTGTGATTATTTTCCTTGGACAGCAAAACCGAGAAAGAATATGACTCTCTAGGAACCTAATGATGAAAGAATCAGTGGCATTCCTAGTAGGTATGGCCTCTATCCACTTAGTGAAGTAGTCCGTGGCTGTTAGGATCCATTTGTGTTGTCCTAAAGAGGATGGATGAATTTCCCCTATAAAATCTAGGCCCCATTGCATGAAAGGACCTTCTACAGTGATGGGTTGTAATGGGAGGGGGAGCAGCTTTCTTCTGCCTTCAAAGATCTGACATTTGTGGCAGGTAAGGATTATTTTATGGACATCATTAAAAAGAGTAGGCCAATAATAACCAGCTCTGATTATCTTATTTGTTGTGGCCTTCCAACTCAGGTGGCCTCCACATTCTCCAGCATGAAACTCTTGTTTAATTCTTTCGGCTTCAGGTTCAGACAAGCATTTCAGCAATAGGCCATTTGGATTTTTCCAGTATAATTTTTCATTCAGGATGCAGTAGTTTCTAGCTTTGAGTTTTATGAACCTGGCCTTGGTTTTGGACAGTTCTGGAGGGGCATTGAGATTGGTGAGGACATAAAAGATATCAGAATACCATGGAGAGTTTTGGAATTTCTCTTCTATAGTGGGGTCAGGTAGACTTTCCTGCTCATCCAAGGCATTCACCATGTTAATATCAAGGGCCTGCAGATTTGATTCGGCCATTAATTGGGCCAGGCCTTGACCTTTGATCAGCTTGGTGGGTTTTATTTCGATGTCATATTCCAAGATTGTAGCAATCCATTTGCCCCTTTTCCCATCAGGGTCTTGGGACAAGATATCTTTGACCACTATACTTGGCACATAAGCAATGGTGTGAGAATGTAGAATGTACACCATAAAGTCTTTTAAGGCCTTGACTAAAGCATAAGCATGTTTCTCCATTATGTTGTACCTTAA
Source organism: Pinus albicaulis (assembly GCA_034641835.2). Lineage (NCBI taxonomy): Eukaryota > Viridiplantae > Streptophyta > Pinopsida > Pinales > Pinaceae > Pinus > Pinus albicaulis. The sequence continues at coordinate 1,490,096,946 of CM076570.1, read as the reverse complement.
GGGTGTGTCTCTCAAGGCTTTGCTGAAAAAATCAATTGGCTGTTCATTACCTTCTGAATTCTTTTGCAGCAAAAATGCAGCTATTGTGTGTTCAGAGGCAAAGGAAAAGATCAGAAAGTCTTTTGAGAAATCAGGGCTGACCAGAACGGGAGCTTGAGTGAGTTCAAGTTTTACAGATTCAAAGGATTCTTTAGCTCCCACAGTCCATTTCACTCCTACACCTTTCTTCAGCATGTTAGTCATATTCCTAAGGTGTTCAGCTAGATTTGGGATAAATCTCCAGAGGAAGTTGATCTTTCCAATGAAGGACTATAGTTCTTTGATTTTTCTTGGGTGTGTGATTTGAAGTATTCCCTCAACTCTTTGTGGGTCTATCCTAATCCCCTTCTTAGATATAATGTGGCCCAGAAGTTTGCCTTCTTGCAGCCCAAAAACAGTCTTTTTAGGATTTAGTGACAGACCATACCTTCTACATTTTTCAAACACTTTCCTCAGATGTTTCAGGTGTTCTTCTTCAATTTTGGAAAAGACAGTCAAGTCATCCAAGTAGATAACTATGAAGTGTCCTATCTCATCTGAGAAAGCTCTATCCATTGCTCTCTGGAAGGTGGCTCCAGCATTCATCAATCCAAAAGGAATCTTCACATACATAAAGGTGCCCCATGGAGTGGTAAATGTTGTTTTGAGTTGATCTTCTGGGAGTACCAACACTTGGTTATATCCTGAAAATCCATCTAGCAGGGAGATTCTCTTAGAGCCTACTACCTTCTATAAGATATGTTCCATTCTAGGCAAGGGGTAGTTATCTTTCAGGGAGGCTCTGTTGAGGTTTCTAAAGTCTATGCATAATATGATCTCCCCTGTTTTCTTCCTCACAGCCACTAAGTTTGACACCCAATCAGAAAACCTTACAGGAACTATTATTACTGCATCATACATCTTCTTAATCTCTTTTTCCACTGCAGGCAATTGTTTTGGATTGATCCTACGGAGTTTCTTCCTGAAAGGCTTCTGATTTTCCTTCAAGGGTATCTTGTGTTGTATTATGCTTGTGTCATAGGCCTTCAAGTCTTCATAACCCCATGCAAACACATCAATGAATTCCTTGAACAGGTCAATGTATTTCTTCTTCATGTTTGCAGGTATAGACTTAGCCAGTTTGATCATTTTGGGTTTATCTTCAGTGCCTATGTTGCATTCTTCAACATCAGATTCTGTGTGTTCTATAGTGGACTTTTTTGCTACATCATCGAAGTCAAATAGGTCTTCTAAGGGTGCTAGGCCTCTGGGTATGTTTTTGTCTCTGGCCTGCAGCACTTCTACTTCTTCACCATCTGCGTTTTCACATTTTTCGATTGAATTCCCAGTTTCTTCAGAAAAGGTGTTTATTTCTATGATACAGGGTGTTTCTTGTTCATCTGGGGGATCCTCACTTGGGCGGCTATCATCAGATTTTGAGTTAGAATCAGAAAATTCAAACTCATTTCTGCCCACCAGAAAATCTTCAATCTGTTTGTCTCCTTCAAAGACCTGCCAATATTTTTCGTTGTCTGGCACTGCAGGTCTAAACTTGGTTTGAATGATGATTTGTTGGTCAGCTGGAGTCTTGGGATATGAGCTAGCTAGACAAGCCAATCCATTTGCAATAACATTTTGATTCCTAGGAATGAACACTAATTCATATTCAACAAAGGCTTTCAGTAAATCCAGAGTGTCATTCCTATATGCTCTTAATCGAGGATGTTTTGCTGCGTATTCACCATTCACTTGTTTGATAACTAACTCAGAATCTCCTCTCACAGCTATCCTGTGGGTTCCTAATTTTTTCAACAGATTTAAGCCCAGGATAAGAGCCTCATATTCTGCAATATTATTGGTGCATTTGAAATGTAGATTCACAGCATGGCTCTCTGCATGATCATTTTCTGTGTTATGTAGCCACACCCCTGCTCCAGCATTGTTTCTAGTACTGGACCCATCAAAATTCATTTCCCACAGGGGTTCGCCATTATGTTACGTAGGATAGTCCGTGCTAGGTTGTGGGTGGTTTTGTTCTTCACGTGGTGCGTTGGTCTGAAGGGTGTGACTAATAGGCTGACTGCACTATGTTCCTGGTTCACTCTGAGTTTTGTCTTCATTATCCTGCCCATGGTTTTCTTCATCGTACTCTTCTAGGGTAGCCATTATGCTAAAGTCCAGGGGCTCTGTGTCCTTGCTTGTATTTCTGCATTCAGACTCTGGCTCTTCTAAGGATTGGTCGTTATAAAGAATGAAAGAATCCAGGTCTGTGTGTACAGAGTATAATGGTGAATTTTCAGGTTTCTCGGGGCTACTAACTAGAAATTTCATCTCGGACTCCCTATACAGTCTTCTAAGTTGGCCAAAGATAGGGATAGTGGCATATGAGCCATCCATCTGTATTGTTCCTTGAAGCTTCGCCCCCCATGATCTTGAAAATAGCATGCCATACTTGGGTGGCACATCTGCCACCACTACATTCATGACCATACATTTAGCAGGAATCTGGGTCAAGCTCACACATAAGTCCTTAATTAGGCCTAGGAATTTTACTCTGCTAGAGTCGAATGAATATATATCTTTTTAAGGTTGTGTTATCTCTAGGCCTAGCCTTTCCATCACTACCTTAGGCATCAAATTATGTGATGCTCCAGAATCATGCATGGCATTGTGGAGAATTTTTTCATGAATGTTGAGGCTGATATAGAAAGGTGGAACTACCCCTTCCTGAAACTTTCCCTCAATATTTGGACCAAACAGGAGGGTAGGTTGATCATCATTCAAATTTACAGTGTCGTTGTTTTCCCCTAGATTCAATGCTTTCAAAATTTGGCCTTTATATACATTCTGAGTGGCCAGCTCAGAGAGTGGGACAGAGATTTTGATTTTTGCAATCTCGCTCTCTAGATTGAAAGTGGACTGTGCCTTTGGAGTGCTTAACTCGGTTTTATTTTCTACTGCTTTAGTAGCTGTATCAGTTTGAGATTTCTCACTATGTACAGGATTAGGAAATGTTTTATCAAGAGCACTAACTGCGGTGCTAGTGCTGTTAACAGGCTGACTTTGTTTTTCAGTGTTTTGGTTGTCTTTTTCCTCGTTTTTTCCAGAACTTTGGGCTGCTGATTTGCAATTTGCAGCAGATGCTTTAGAAGTTTTATCAGGTCTTTTCTTGATGGTAACCTCAGGAGTCTTTTCTTTGGAATTTTCTTGGTTCTTTTTGCTCCTAAGTTCATATTGTTCTCTAACCTGCATCATGGCATCTTCAAATCCTAATCTGTAATCTTTAGTTTCTAACCATTCCTCCTCCCAGTATGAAGGTGAGGGCTGATCTTCCCTTGAATCACAGTTAAGGACTAAGTCTTCTGTTTCAAACATATTTATTATATTCCCTTCAGACTCCTCTATAATTCCCTCATCTTCATCTAAAAATTTTTGGAAAGGGGGAATAATTTGCTGATATGATTCTTTTTGTCTGTTGGGAGTGTTGTTGTTCCTTCTAAAGTTCTGGTTCTGATTTTGATTCTGATTTCTGTTCTGATTGCTAACTGTGACAACCATTTTTTCCATAATTTGCTGCAGCTTATCCACATTTTTAGATAGTCTATCATAATTTGGGTCTAATGTGGAAGCTACAGTATCATCCCTATATGTTACCCTTTTTTCAGATCTCAGTCTGGCTCTTTTCTCAATCAAGTTTGCTTCTATGTTCACTGCTCCTTTCTGCATGTCCTCCAATGTGGTGTACTCTTTATCCCTTAGCTCATAGGCCATGTCAGCATCAAACCCTTCGGGGTATTTTGCTAGGGCCATGCCTTGTGGAGGTTTCATATGTGGAGGGAGAGCATTATAAATGTTGTTAAATCTTGTTGTGTAATCATGGACACTCTCTCCTACATTCCTCTTGAGGCTCAAGTATTCTACTAGGAGTTGGCAAGGGTTTTCCCTAGTTTCCCATTTGTTTATGAAGGTCTGATATAATGCAGGGAGATCCTAGATGCTATTAGGGGGTAGGCCTTTAAACCATTTCTTCACATCACCCCCTAGGCTTTGGGCAAATATTCTCATTTTGATTGTTTCATCATCGATTTCCATGTAATCAAAAGAATCCTCCATTTTATCTACATGTTGCTGAGCTGTTATGGACTCTTTTGCAGTGAAGTGTGGGATTTTTTATTGATAATCATTTTGCAAGGGTAACAAGGGCTGGGGTAATACTAAAGGAGCATACCAGGCTACCATGATAATGTTCTGATGAGGTATAGGGATTGCTTGAGCAGCTGGTATATGGATGACCGGGATACTAGGACCAGCAGAGATCTGTTGAGCATATCTAGGATGGGAGAACCCCAAGTTTTGAATGAAGTGGATATCAGGTGGTGTGGAAGGAGGAGTCTTTGTGTCCCTAAGCTGAGGGTCTGGCTGGTCTAAAGTACTGAATGACCTAGTTCTAGGTAATTTTTTTGGAAGGTCTAGGTCAAGCTGAAAGTGTGACAGAGCTGTCAGGTCTTCTGGTGCAAAATTAGCTCTATGGATGTGACTGGAAATAGCTTGTCTTTTAGGTGTAGGAGCTCCCTTGAGGATGCTCTCAGGATTCTCAACTATTTCAGGTGGGTTAGGGTTGGGATAAGCTCTTGTGTGAATGGTTCTGAAAGCCAGAATGTTGTTCCTTAGTCAAACAGCTTAACCCTACTTGTTACTTCTACTATGGTTGATGTTGTCTCAGAGGCTGGTCTCCCAGTGGAGTCTATTGTGAAACCAAGATAATCAGCAGGCCTACTGATCACCAGTGGAGTCTTTTCGTTTTGGAGCAATGGAGTCGCCAGGTGGAGGGTTTTAGGGTATATCTAAGGGGTTACACTGTCCACCACAGTACTCAGGCACTATCACCTTTCAGGAATCTCCTCAAAAATAGCAAACTCCAACTAGAGATTGACTGGGAGGGCATTTACCAGATATGTCACCTCCGAAGAGGGTGAGATCCGGAGGCTACCTGGCCCTTTCCAGGCTCTATCTAAGAGTATGATAAACACTCAACAATGGAGGTCGATTCGAGAAAGGAGCGACTTACTGTCAACCTATCCAGAGTTCTAAGCTTCTGAAGTTGTTGATGTAGTGATATGAAGATCATTCAGAAGTTCCCCAGCGGAGTCGCCATTATGTTGGGGTTCCCATGTTTTGGCCAGGTTGACAAGACCAAAAGATGGGACAACATAGAACCACTTTCAGACCTTAGGATCTAGCCCTCCTAGGCCCAGAGAGGGATCTCTCTATACTAGTCAAAGGTTTTATGTCTTTGAAGCTAAAATGTTAAGGTTTTAGGCTAGTTATAGGAACGGGGTTTGTTTGTTTGATTGTTGGTTTAATTGTTGGGAATCAGGAAAGAAGGGTCCAATGTGAGACATGGAAGAGCAAAGAGGAAACTAGGCAAAGATAGACAACTTAGGGAACATCAAGGCCATTGGGTAATGGAGTCAAGAAAGGGTTTACTTGTGTTTGATGTGCAAGCTTCAGTTGGGCTAGTCATCTAGAGCATTTGGATCTTAAAGATGGTTGACGGAATGGAACATTAAGGATTGAAAATGAGTGAAAGAGAACCAGCTGACCTTATCTATATATCAGGTCAAAGGTCATTTAACTCCAGACCTGCTTGGACAAAATCAGAGGCAAAACAAGGGATCTTAGACAGGCTTAATTAGGGTGGAAATGTCCTAGTGAGGCAGAGATAGGGTTCTAGACCTCCCAATGTTCTCAACTCATCCAACTAAATCCTAACAAGAACATCTAAACATAGATTTCATTAATTCATACATCAGAGAGTAGGAAATGACATCCACTACACTGGTTAAATCAATTGAAATCAATGTTTAGATACACATGTAAGTAGAAAACATAAAAGGCTAGGAGAGTAGCAACATAAGGTACCTATCAAGGGTAAATCTTATGCCAAACTTCTGATGCGAGCCTGAAGAAACAGAATGAAAATAGAGCAAGCCAATCACAAATACAGAGAAAGGAAAACATCACCAGCTGCTTTAGATCAGGATCCAAAGAAATATGCTTGTCATATTAAAAACAACACCAATCAGGTACATCATAGCCCATAGCTTGAACATTCAATCTGAATACATCAAATCTCAGCCTATTTTACAACATTACACAGAGAACTTGTCTCCAGAGGAAAATGCTTGCATTTCTCTGATATCTCATCAACAAACATTACAATAAGCTCCTTCTGTGCTTTATAGCAGGTTATGAGCAGAAGATTGACTGAGGGGGTAGGTGAACACTAAATGTGATATTAAACACAGAAATGAATGCGGGGCCAAAACCCATTCTGCTGAACTGTTGTGTATTTGATTTCTGTCACCTCCCTTGTGAAAGAATGATCTTTTCAGGATATGATCTTGACATCTTTCGGCTGTAGTACTCCTGGTGCTTTGAACAAAAATAAAATAATCTGTTGATTTGAGGCTCCAGCTCTTCATTAGGGTGCCTTAATCTCCTTTGCTCTGTACTAAACCACCTTGCCACTCCATTTTCGCTTTTGACAGGTTAGCTCGAGCTTTTAATGGTGCCAGAAGATTTCTACAGAGTTTAAACCCTGCTTCTTTAAATAATTGTCCCGCTTTCACCTTCCTGGATCATTTTCATAAATTTTGTCTTTGCAAATGATCCTTTTTTGACTCTCGCTGTCCTTGTTTCAGAGATGCGTACCATGGCGGCCATTATCCTTTGATAACCCTGCAAAAACGAAAATCGATTAAGAAAATAGACATGGGGGGGAGGACGGCCACGATGGAGATGACGGGAGTGACAGTACAGAGCGGTGTCATGGTGGAATAACGCGGTGGAAGGTGCGGTGTGCAGCGGAAAAGCATTCATGGTCACAGGTTAGCGCACTGTGGTGGAAGAAATTCAAATGGAAAAAGAACTCGAAAACACAACTTTAAACCGAATATATGCGACGTGGTGGAAGACGTACGGTGAACACACGTGCACTGACCCTTGGCGGGACCGGGCAGGTGGAATATTCAGCGATAGGGAAAACAAGCGCGGACCGTCGATCTCAAGGGAGATCTATAGTTAATGATGCAGCGGAGGACGACGACGATAGGTAAGGGGTACAGAGGAGGCAGGTTAACAGGGGCACAACTACATTGATCAATGACCGTTGGATGAAGCGTCCAAGATCCGACGGCTAAAATGAATATCGATGGGCGTCCCGGATCGCAGGTTAATGCGCGATGGGCCAGCGGTTTCGTAACAGTGCACGAGACAGGTGGCAAGAGATGGGTGGAATCGCTGGGTGTTCGGGGAAAACCACCCTCCGTCGAACGGTGGTGCGAAATAAATCGGCGGATTGGTGAACAGTGGAAGCGGGGACCACAGGGCGGGGAGGCTCCGGACCGTAAGATCAATCGCGAAGTGGACGTCGATGGCACGGTGTAGGAAATGAACGGGGAACATGGGAAGCTGCAGATCAAATGGTGGTTGTCCGATCTGTCAAGATCGACGGATGGGACTCCGCCCGAAAAACAAATACGATGAGCGCCTATGGGGTTAGCGGGTGGTTCCAGCTCAAGTCTCCATAGAGGAATGGGGGCGGGGCTATGGTTGGAGGGGCTAAAGCTCGAACTTATGAGATTCATCATTTTAATTCATTTTTAATGTATTTCGAGGCCTCCCAAGGGTAACGATAAGGAGATGGGGGGGAATTTTGGGGAGCCAAAGGGTGATAGTGGGATTTGGAGGAGGATTTCGAGGAAATTTTAGAGGATTGACAAGGGAGAAATGGGGGAAACAATGGGACTTTGACAAAGGGGAGTGAAAAGGGAAGAATGTGGAATAGACAGGGGACAAGGGGTAATGGTAGGCCCTTTAGGAAAGGAACCAGCAGAGGGGATTTTACATGAGGCGAAGCACAGGGAGATCTCAAGGATGATGTGTCTTGAGGGAAGATGCATTCGTTGAAGGTCTCCAAGATAACATAGCCCCGAGCTTGCCTGTCAAGAATTCCATAGGGGGGCTAACATGGTGGAAGAGTGGTGATCGAAAAAATATTTTTTTCCAATAGATTTGTAAGGGACGTCAAGCACAAAAAATATTTGGGCTTTCAATGATCCAGACAGTGGAAAATATTTATCATTTGACGATCTCACAAAGTTAGGAAAAAATAACTTCAATAACCTATATAAGGCCCTTCCTGAGGTGAGCATTGTAGATGTAATATTATTGGCTCAATCTGTTCCAAGGTTCTCATGAGTTAAATGCAACAAATTTTTAATGGAACTAGTGACTTAGGTCAAATTACAAAAGGTCCTCCACAATTTTTATAAGGATAAAAGCCCTAGTCCGAATGGTCTGTCAATGGATTTTTTTGGGGGGCTTTATGATATTTGGGGGGAGATCTCTTAAGTATGGTTGAAGACTCTCAACAATCTGGTAGGATGCTTGATTCTTTTAAATCTACCTTTATTTCCCTAATTACCAAATCAAAAACTCCATAATCCTTTGATGACTTTAGGCATATATCCTTTTGAAACTGCATATAAAAAGTCATTTAAAAAATAATAGCTAACAAGCCAAACTGATTCTATCCAACAATATATCTAAGGAACAATTTTCCTTTCTTCAAGGTCATCAGATATGCGAGGCAAGAGGGGTGGCTTAAGAAGGGATTCACAATTTAAAATCCAATAAAATCATAGGATTGGTGATAAAAAATGACCTCTTTAAAACATATGATAGAGTCAGTTAGAGATATATTTGATTGTTACTAACCCATCTAGGCTTTGAAGTACATTTTATAAATTGGTTTATGTGTTGCATAACTATGGCATCATTTGCGGTACTAATCAAGGGGTCAGATTCGAATTTTTTCCATGCCCAACAAGGACTATGACAGGTTTTCCCTCTATCCCCCTCTATTATATTTTTTGGCGGTTGAGGGCCTTAGTAGGTTGTTATTTGAAGAAAAAGGGGCAGGTGACTTAAAGGGTGTTGTTGTAGCCGATGTTCTGACCATCACTTATCTATTATTATTGGATGATATTTTATTATTTCGTGATGGATCTAAGCATGATCTAGTATCCATCAAAGAGGCCCTGTCACTTTTTTATAAGGCTACATGCATGCAGGTAAATGTTCATAAATCTACTCTCTCCCCTCGCATCTTATCCAGAGATGAGTCCACAAATGTTCATAATATTTTTCCTTTTCATTATAATTATTTTGATGAAGGTCTAAAGTATCTCGGGATCCACTTGCAACCCATTGACTATAGAAAGGCCAATTGACTATAAAAACCTCCACCTCTTTGCAAAGGTGTTTGTTGCGAAAGTTGGATGTATATTGATATCAATTTATAGTTAGTAGATATTCGTTGTATCCAAGAAGTATATCCACCCCTACAAACTTGAAGAATGGATTCTCTCCCCGAACAAAAAGAGGCCAAAATTTTCAGTTATCTAGAAATTTTTCTTATCGTTTTTTTTAGTGTTTGAAGAAGGACTGGCATGGAAAGTTTGGAATGGAAAAAAGGTGAGGATTGATATTGATTTTTGGGTGGGATGTGGAGAAAACTTTCGCAGCCTTATGAGCTAGTAAATTTTCTAAATACAAATGGAAGGAATACTTTGAACTAGGTCACCCATAATACTCGTACATCTATCTGGGCTTAGGGATGGGTAGATGCCAACTAGCTCAACCTGCCAATCAATCACTTTGAACAGTGGAAATATTACATAACTTCTCTCAACATCTCCCATGTTCATCTCAGATAGAGGGAAGATCCTTCATGTTGGATGCATTCACCATTTGGGGAATATTTTCCAAAATCGGGCTATATGTTTATTGTTGATGATAGGATCCTAGGGCAATTGGCTTGGAGGTGGAGGAAATTATGGGAATTTTGCTACTCAACTAAAGTGTGCTTGTTTTAGTGGTGCATTATGAAAAATAAATTCCTCAAAGAGGATAATTTAAAAAAAAATTGTATGGCTCGACCCAATTGGTGTGGTCTATGTAAAGATGTTGAGGAGTCTTTGGATCACCTTTTTCTATATTTCCCATTCACTTTGGGAGTTTGGAAATCTGCAAGAAACTACTTGGGAATCACTTCAAATTGGTAGGGTGCATCTTTCAATGATGCCTTGAAGTAGTGATGGGAACAAACAAATCCAAAAAAACACAGAAATTTACCAAGTTCCCTTATTAGCTAGAGAATTTGGATATCAAGGAACAATGAAATATTCTAAGACAAGTTTATTATTCCTGACAAAGTTGCAGCAAAGGTCATTGCCACTTTCTTTGTCCTATCTGCTCATGAGAGTGCACATAGTCCTCATAATATAATTGCTGAAGTAGTAGACCGTTCTTACCCCTAGAATTTCTTTGATGGGGATTCTCTAGTTGGGGTTGAATGTTGGTTGGGTGGGTGGGTAGGTGGGTCAGTGGGGGTGGGAGGGGCAGGGCTATTTTATACCTATAGGAAAATCATTTCTTCAAGCTTCACATTGGCCCAGGCATAGGCTCAAATAATTATTCTAAGTTACTCTACCTCAAGCTTCATATTTTACTTTGGTAAATAGAAGGGATTTCATCAATTGCATATTTTTTGCCACTCTATGATTGTTATAAATTGGTTTAATGAGATTTCGGGATGTCACATGCACACACTATACCTAATCTTTTAAGAGATTTGAAATTTAAAACATGCTTTATGTTGTATTTACAAGGAAAGAAATTCCAACTCATTATCTTTAGCAACAGGATTTGGGCACTTGGAAGATCATGTAATTGAGAAGATATGTATGTAATGTAAATTTTATTTTCCATGCATATTTTGTGGATAGGCATATTTTGTGGACATGATAATGGCTTTTTACAACTTATTATTTGGTTGTTTTCTTATTTTACATGCATATTTTGTTGATATGCATATTTTTTTGGACATGATAATGACATTTTACAACTTGTCATTTGGTTTTTTCTTAGAGAATTGTTTAGCCAACTTTTGAATGCACACATATATATATACACAAAAATAATTTTCTTTTCCATAATAAAAATTATAATTTTTCATAAACAAAATAAAATTCATTTTCACAATCTCTTTAACATATTTTGTTATTACTTTAATAAACTATATAAAGGTAGCTTTCTTTCCAATTTGACCTTTTATTTTAAAGCTAAGTTTGTAATTGATAAAGTAAATCAATAATTATAAAACAAAAAAATTATTTTAAAAAATCATGATTTTGATATTCATAATAACTTTATTCTCATAATAATATAGGGAGTGACACACTATCTTCTTTCATATTTTTTAACATTTAACCTATATTAATTTTAATTTTTTTACAATATAAAATATAACAAAACTATTTTTAATTTTGAATTAAACCAAATTATTTTTAATTTTGAATTAAACTAGTTGGATTGTATAAAAAAATACACAAAATTTATACTAAGCTATATAAAATATTATTTAATAAATATTAAATTTAGTAAATTTTGACGGTGAAAAGATTATGGCGTGTTGCAAAATTCCAAGAATGTTTTGTTGGAGGCGCCATAAACGACCAATGGAATCCGGCAGCTTGACCAAATCGTGGCAATCTGAGAGATTGATGTGTTGGAGTTGCTGGAAGTTACCTAAAGAATCCGGGAGCCTTTCCAAATTGCGGCAGAATGAGAGATCCACGTGTCGGAGGGTCCTTAAACCATCAAGGGCGTCTGGCAGTGACTTCATTTTCGAACACTCTGTTAACACCAAGTCTTTTAATGATCGCAAATGACAAAATCCTTCTGGCAATTTTGTCAGATTAACCTGTTGTCCAGATGAAAACTTGCCAATGACAATGCGTTCGAGGTCCCCCAGTTGCCCTATGGACTCTGGAATGTTGGAGAGCGGAGCATTTATCTCTAACTCCCGCAATTCCTCAGGTGGCTGCAAAATGTTCAAGCGTTGTTTCAATTATAAATACATGTTAAACCCGATCCTCTCTATAAAGCCCTTTCGTATCATTATGAAACCGTGTGGTGACATATTAAATTAATTATGATAAACACAAATGTTAACAAAACAGATTTCTGTTTACCTGCGAATCGTCTTCCCACAATGTTTTTAATTCGCTCCCAGACACTTGTAGAACCCTTAGATTCCTCATGGGGATCCATGAAGGTAGGGAACGGTTGGGACACTTGTTCCACCGTAGCCATATCAGACTTCTTGGGACGTGCATCGGGCTTGTCAAAATACGCTCCAAAATAGCATGTTGATCAGTATGAAGAAGTTCCAAGGTCCTCATATCAAGTTCCAAGATCCTCTTTTCTAAACCGTCAAATCCATTAACATCATCATTGTCTTCACCCAGTACGATCCTAATGCCCTGCACAGCTGTTACCGGTTCGTTTCGTGCAGTTGTTCCCTGTTCATCCTTGAAAAATTATAGTTATTACATTTCATTTTTGGACCAAATCTACAAAAGAAAAACTACAGAATTGAACATTGATTCCTGTTCATTCTTGAAAATTGATGGTACATTGATTCCTGTTCATTCTTGAAAATTGATGGTTATCACAATTCAATTTTGAAAAAGTATAGAAAATTTACAAAAATGAAGGCTCATTTTTATGGAATAATCTATAAGATTCATGATTGAACACTTACAGATAATCCCTCCAACATATCCTTAATATGGTTAGAATGCAAAAGACGACGAGGCGAAGAAGTATCAGCAACCGCTCTTCATAAATCCCTGAGGTGATCGTGCATTTCTATATTATTTTCTTCGTCCACTCCAAAAAGGCATCTGTGCTCTAGAGTTCCAAACCCCGAACGTCCTTCCCAGCCGGATCCCTCCCATATTCTTATGGCAGTGTCCACTTTTTGTCTTATGAAAAAACATGCACTGTCTAGGAATATCTGTTGCTCTTCCCTGTTGAGGATCTGATAACTAATTTGAAGTTTTTCTTGTGCCTTACCCTGAGGTACTTGTCGAAGTTTAGCCAAGATTTCTTCCCAAATATATGGATTATTTTTATCATTGAGAAGTGCTCCAAACACTCTCATAAATAAAGGCAACCCTTCACAGAGTTTTAAAAGTTAGAAATATCTAATTACTACTTGTCTCTAGTTGTAATTCTCCATTTGAAGAGTTTGTTCCTACATAATAGGATGTAGTTAGAACTATATTTTTTCCTAGTTTAGTGTGTGGTTGAGAGAATCTCTCAACCACATTACTGTATGTCCAAGATAGATTTTCTATCTTGAGACTATTGCTTGTATAAATATGTGTGTAATTTCTTTGATTCATAATATAGAATTTATATAGAGTTTGCAGTGTGATATTTTATCTTGGTATCGGAGCGTGGGCCTCGGCCCCTCGTGGGCTGAGAGAAATAGCAAATAAAGAGTTCAATTAGTATTTTGTGTGTTTTCCATTCTATGTTGTTAGTGCGTGACTGCAGATCAAAGCATGCATGTTGAGGATTGTTGGACGCTGCCGCCTGAGGTTGTGTAAGTCTATCCTCTGCGTGGAGATGGACGCTGCTCGAACGATCTGAGCAGTGCCATTGCAGTGGGCAGTAAAGGAGTGGTGCAGTGAGCATGGACTGTTTGCTGTCAGTGTGGATGAAGTGAAAACAGCGTGAGCAACCATGATATTGAGGATTGTTTTTTAATGGACCCCGACGCCATATTGAATGTTGATGCAACCACTACTTTGCAGAGGAGGACCGGCGGTAAAGAAGAACGCGTTGTGTATGTCGTTGTGTGATAGATCATTGCCGGGGGCTAGGCATTTCACGTAGGAAGGAATTAGTAATCGGCGCTGCAATCGGTGGATTATGCATTCATCGGCAGACATTAAATTGGGCTTCTCACGCAGGAGCCAACAATTATTGCTGGCCCCCCCCATCTTCAATTGTCACTGGCAGAGGTATTATGTGTCAGAAAGGGGCTTTATCCTGAAAACATCGTGCAGAACGTATTTAAGTAGAAAGACTTCCTTTTTTCTCCTGTGATACAGAATCTACTTTGAAATTGGTTCAGTGAAAATGGCCACAATATTGCAGGAAATATCTGAAAAAAAAATTGAAGAGTGGCTTCACATGGCTGAGAAAAAGCAACCACTTGATGTCTCTGCTCACCAGGTTGTCGCTAGAATGGCGGAAACGACGTGTGTCAAACTTCTGCAGAAAGAATTCTGAGCTTTGTGTAAAGAACCGGTTCCTAATGTTGTAGCACGTCCTTCTTCAAATGATATTCTGTCATTGTTTTTGACCTCTGTTTTTAGAGGATTGGTTCTTTGACTTCTAAAGGTAAGAATATAAGTGTTATCAGCTGTGTATTTTGGATTGCAGTGCGAGTCGTGGTCTCATTCGCATTCGAAGCTACGTTACTATGTAATGATCTGTACACAAGGTATTAGTTTTTTGTTTGGCCCTATGTTTTTCAAACAAAGCCGGTTTTAAGTTGCTTCGGTGAGCTTCCATGGCTCTCTCAATGAAAAATGTCGATCCATCATTTCAAGGCGTTGGTCAGAAGGTGGGCACAAATATCTGGCATATCGAATATTTCCGCCTAGTTCCTATACCAAAATCTGATTATGGTAAATTTTACTGTGGAGATTCTTATATAGTTCTGCAAACTACTGCAACAAAAAGTGGGGCTTGTCACTATGATATACATTTTTGAATTGCGAAAGACACTAGCCAAGATGAAGCTGGGACAAAAGCTATAAAGACAATTGAGCTTGTTGCGACAATTTGCTGGAGATCGTTGACTTAGTGGAGATAAATGGCCGTCAATCATTTGCATGACCAGTGGCAGCTGCTAGGTCGGGCTATGGAGGCGGTGTTCAAATCAGAATTTGCTCCGAGGCCAGCGTTGTTTTGTCAAAGATGGAGCTGCGGAGAGCGTAGTGCAAGAGACCGCGTGTGGTGTTCGGATTTGGAGCATGGGCTCATCGCTAGATATGTTGCAAGATAGATTCACTGCTTCTACTTCCATAATGCTTGGTGAATTTGATGGCAATGCTGCCATTTCAAAGAATGAAGAATGGTTGCTGTTATGGGAAATAGATATTTTTGGGTAGAAATAAAGAAATTAAAATTTGGAGAAGTTTATGCTACTATCCAAATTTTTTAATTCTCTGATGATGTTTTTTAAATTTGTAATGTATTGATTAACTGTCATACCAATGAAACTGGTTGTAATTTAAGTGACATTAGTGTGACCAACTATTGTCACAATTCTGAGTGTGTGTTGGAACTGGTCATTCCAACACTAAACAAATTTGTAGGATATGATGAAGACATGACAGTTACGTCAAAGATTAGAGGATGATCAAGTTTGTGCATGCCCGGTGTGATGGAAATAGATTTTGGAGACAGATCTGCATGTTCAATTGCGAGGATATTAGCTGGAAAATGAGTCTTAGTTGTTGCAGTATGTCAGCGAGCATGCGGCAACATGCTTGGAAGCAGTTACTAAGCCTAGATACTGTGAGTAGATCTAAAGGGAAAATTGTGTTCTCTTCATGTGGCTTTGAGTGCCTGTGCCTGGATCATCAGTGTTTGAATGCACTGCATTGAGTCCAGTTGAAAATTCGTCAATCCGGTTTCTTTATCAATGGACCCCTCACAGGTATCGTTGGAATGGTTGCTCGTATGTTTGGGAAATAATCATCTTTGGGAAGAGAGGGAAATTAATGTGAAAAGTGTTAGTGCGAATCCTTTGTCGAAGTGTACGAAAAAGGACCACTTTAGCTACGCATAACTAATAGCCCTAACAACAAAAGTGGTTGCCAATATCTTCAGATCTGCGGTTAGTTAGACATAAAAGAGCTGCAAAAAACTAGATCTATGCATGGAAAGACATTAAGCAGAAATATAAGGGTTTACTCCATATACCAATAGACAAGACAAGAACGATTTTTGAAAGAATTTTTATATTAATGGGGCACCTGGGAGGAAAACAAGAAGGCGTATCCAATTCTCCTCAGCGGGATGGGTTCTTGGTAGTCCTCAGCACTTCAGATCTAAGATTTGTCTCTCTCGTTGATGTAGAAAACCCAATGCAAAGAAAGGAGCTCAATGGGAGCTCACACAGCAAATGATGAAAGAATGGGACCAAGTGTATAGATCCAGAGTGATCTAATAGGCAACAAAAGGTGAAGAATGATGGGAAAAACCCTCCTATTTATAACAAAATATTGGGCCATTCTAGATCTTGGTGCATGATTAAAATAATGTTAACCAAATCTAGATCCACCTTTTATGGAATATTTTATTATATTTGTTGGAGGGAAAGGGTATTTGACTTGGGTCAAACCCCTTGATTTAGTGAAAAATAAATAAATAAATGATTTATTTATCTTTTTAAGGAAGTGGTTAGAAGATAATCAAATAAATAATGATTTATTTAATTATTTAAGAGGCGTGTTGAAGAGGATTTCTTGAAGGAAGTCAAGAGCTCCGTTCCAGTATCGTATCAGAGAGGGAGCTGGAAATACGACAAAAAGGCTTGGGCAAGAGTCTCAAAGGTGGTATGGGTAGAGGTGGCTTGTTCGACATACCATTTAGAAGCTTCGCCGGTAAGCGGGCGTTGGAACAAACGAAGACGGATGGATTCATCGGTAATGGAATTGGAGGAACACCACATGTGGAAAGATCGGACATGATTGGTTGGATCTTCTCCATTAAGGTCCTCAAACTTAGGGATGTCGGAGGGGAGCTTGTCAGTATGAAGTGCAGAATAGCATCAGGTGAATGGGGTTCCGGTCATTAATCAACCGATGGAAACTCTGGGAGGCTGGTGCCTCGGATTGTACGGCAAATACGGTGTTAGCCACCTTCGTGGGCGGTTCCGCTAGTAGTAGGCCGCACAGCCGGGAGAACCGCGAGTGTTAGGCCCTGACTGCATATATGAAGATAGGGAGAACCAGGAGGGAGAAGGGAGGACCCGATGAATCGAGAGAGCCTGAAAGTGACCAAGGTGGATCGGCCTGAAGTGGACGGCAAGTGAAAGGCAAAGCGATCAACCTAAACCGAGGTGAAGGCCAAGAAGTCTCCTGTGGAAAGGCGCTGGGGGCGCAATGATGACAAAGAAGGAAACCGACAAGCCAGAAGTGGCGTAACTGCCACGTCAAGGCGTATGAGGTGCAGTGACAATTGATTTTAGAGTCTTTGCCAAGCGGTGTTAACCAGGTGCTTCTTCACTTAGGGTCAGTGTGTGATGTGCGTTAATTTTAATTTTTAAACCCTTTTCGTTTTGAGAGCAAGAAAAAGTGTGCTGCGTAACTGAAAAGAAATCTGCAGAGAACAATAGAGATTGCTGAAATAACAGAACATTTAACAGCTAACTATGCATCAATCTAACCAACAAAGGCGGGTCTCTCAAAACTACTCTAAAAGAGGGCAAAAATATATTCAAAACACACATAAAAAGAGGCCAATAGATCTAGGGTCAAAAGGGACAGGGATCTAGAGGATAAAACTGCTGGAAAGAGGTGCAGATCACAGCCAAGAGACAGAGGCAAGGTGGCTGGAAAAAAGGAGGAAATCAGCAAAAGATGGTAAGGACAGGAAGGAGGTCCTAAAGAGAGGTCCAAACAAAACGACAAGAGGTGATTTGAAAGGAAGAAAGGCTGATTGCAAAGGATCTGAAAGGGAGGTAACAGATCTGGAAAAAAGGAGGCTAAAGCTCTGAAAAACAGACGGCTGAAACAGCTAAAACTCTTCCACAAAAAGTGGAGAGTACTAAAGCCCTAGGGGGTTAGGTTCCCACTTAGATGAGTAAAAACAGATCAGAACTTGGTCAAAGTGGGCTGAGACAGAGGCTGGAAGACCTTGACAGAAGCTGCAGCAAAACCCAGAAAATTGCAGAAAAATCACTGAAAAAATGGCAGGTCGCATGTTCTGACCTGATTTCAGTGCAGGTCGCAGGAAACAGGCTGAAAAGTGCGACCTGGAGGTCCAGGTCGCAGGTTTAGGACCAAAAAGTGCGACCCCCCGTTCCGGTTGTCTCGGCGGCAGATTTTCAGAAAAGTTGTCGTCTCAGTTGCGGCTGGTGTCGCTTACCTGCGCAATAGGGCCAGAAACACACAGAAGTTAGAAATTTTGATGTTTTAGGGTTTTATGTGAGAAAAACAACATAACAATAGGAAAAAGAAACAGCTGAAAAGAAGCCCTAGGGTCTGAAGTAGCTGGATATGCAGGAATATGAAAAACGACAGCGGTCGTAATTTAAAACCCGTGTGGAGTCGCCATTTGTTAGTGCGAATCCTTTGTCGAAGTGTACGAAAAAGGACCACTTTAGCTACGCATAACTAATAGCCCTAACAACAAAAGTGGCTGCCAATATCTTCAGATCTGCAGTTAGTTAGACATAAAAGAGCTGCAAAAAACCAGATCTATGCATGGAAAGACATTAAGCAGAAAAAGTAAGGGTTTGCTCCATATACCAATAGACAAGACAAGAACGATTTTTGAAAGAATTTTTATATTAATTGGGCACCTGGGAGGAAAACAAGAAGGCGTATCCAATTCTCCTCAGTGGGATGGGTTCTTGGAAGTCCTCAGCACTTCAGATCTAAGATTTGTCTCTCTTGTTAGTGTAGAAAACCCACACAAAGAATGGAACTCAAAGGGAGCTCACACAGCAAATGGCAGAAAATGGTGACCAAGTGTATAGATCCAGAGTGATCTAATAGGCAACAAAAGGTGAAGAATGGTAGGAAAAAACCCTCCTATTTATAACAAAATATTGGGTCATTCTAGATCTTCGTGCATGGGTTAACCAGATCTAGATCCACTTTTTATGGAATATTTTATTATATTTGTTGGAGGGAAAAGGTATTTGACTTGGGTCAAATCCCTTAATTTATCAAAAATAAATAAATAAATGATTTATTTATCTTTTTAAGGAAGCGGTTAGAAGATAATCAAATAAATAATGATTTATTTAATTATTTAAGTGGTTGAAAGATAATTAAATAAATAATGATTTATTTAATTATTTGTGGGTGATTTGGTCATATTTAACAAGGAATATTATCTAAATAAGATTTAAATAATTATTCCTAGAAAATAATAAGTAAATAAAGGTTTATCTAATTAATTTCTTTGTTTTTGGGTTAAACATGACTGGGAATAATAATTAAATTATGGTTTAATTAATTATTCCATGAGAAAAATCAAACAAATATAGGTTTGTTTAATATTTCCTTTTGGGGTTTCCTGTTTTAACGTAGTGAAGGCAATTTTACTTAGGGTAAAATTGGTCTTACATGGTGTACTTGGGTCCATCTAATGATGATAGGTTAGATGACCAAAAAATGGTGTAACAAAAAGTGTTTATTTAGTTTCTTGGAATCATGTTTAAAGATTATTGAACCTTATTGAGCCTAGCTAACTCAATGTAGGTAAAGTTATTTTGTTAGAATTTGCAACTCTAACGAATGACAGGTTAAGCATGGAATTCCAAGAAGTTATTTGACAAAGACAAAGATGCCCAGGATGTAGGAGAAGATGAGGTAATGAAGCAACAACAAAGTATATGGTGGACGACAAAGTAGATGTTTGTTTAGTGTGGATTTGTGGAATAGACTCCCTAGCATGTAATAATCAAGTTTAGTTCGCTGTTGTAATGGTCATTATATGCACCCAGAAACTCCAAATGTTGAAGTATGGAATGTAAGCCTTGTAAAGGCATTTGAAAATTCGTGGTGATCTTAAAACCACTTTGTAATGGTTTATGGTCAACTTGAAACCATCTTTTGTCACTGTAAAGTGATGGTTTGTGGTGAGCCAAAAACCACATATAGAGCCTTTGTGGCCACGTGTACACGAGAGCTTGTGCTCACAGGAGCTTTGTGCTCGATCGAGCAGGTGGACTGCAGTAACGCCTGGCTCATGGTCTCAGATATTGGTGTGTCTGAGCATAAGAGGGTCGGCGCACTTTTCTATCTGACAGTTGCGTCGAAAGGCACAATCAACGCAACTGTTAGCAATTGTTATTTGGACATGAATATTTGGCTTAGAAAGGCGCTGATCTCTCTTTGTTTTGGAGGTTCTGCACATGCAATTCGCCTGATGGTGGTGGATTTGTAGGTACATATATGAAGTGATAATGGTCGACAGAATCATGTATGCGAAGGACATCCTACAGGACTAATGGTTGGAGCGGTCGGTACCCATGCATTCCGGTGGATGGTTGCTCTTTTATATGGACGTCGACATATTCTTTGTTATGTTTGACCACAACCAGACTTTGTGAATCATTATCACGACAAGTAGTCATTAAGGGGGGGAGTTATAAATATGTAATTACTACTTGTTTATAGTTGTAATTCTCCATTCGAGGAGTTTGTTCCTACATAATAAGATGTAGTTAGAACTATATTCTTTCCTAGTTTATTGTGTGGTTGAGAGAATCTCTCAACCACATTACTGTACGTCCAAGATAGATTTCCTATCTTGAGACTATTGCTTGTATAAATATGTGTATAATTTCTTTGATTCATAATATAGAATTTATATAGAGTTTGCAGTGTGATATTTTATCTTTAAAAAGTTCATTACCAAAGATTCAAATCCTTCAATAGGATTTGGCTGATTGAACGCATAGGCACAGAAAAGCTCTTGGGAGTGTTCATTATTAAGCCCTGTTAATTGATAAATTGATGCATTCTCAACTCCTGAGCTTCTGATCACCCCTTGATCTCGAGACGTAATAACTACTAAGCTATCTGAGAAGAGACGACTTTGAACTGGCAAAAGTGCATTAATCTGATCCAGGTGATCTACATCATCTATAATCATTAATATACTACAAGATGAGAGATGTTTTTTAAGCTCCTCTTTACCTTCATCAATATTGTTTATCAGCTTGTTAGTTTGAGTCAAGGTTTTAAGAAGTTGTTTTTGCAAAGAAATTGAAAAGCCTAGCCTTGCTTCCTCTCTCACATTAGGTAAAAAACAATATTTATTGTAATTTACCCTCTTCTGATTGAAGATTTATTTTGCTAGGGTTGTCTTTCCAACTCCGCCAACGCCAGCAATCCCCACAACTTGATGATTTTCAAATAAAACTTTATTTTCGAACTCTTTCATCTTCTCACCCAAACCTACAACATATTTTGCTGCTCTCTGTTGCTCTGGATTCACCTTCCTCAACATAGCTTGAGCAACCTTGTCTAACAACTCGGCCTCGTAGCTAGTTATTTGGGAG
Source organism: Pinus albicaulis (assembly GCA_034641835.2). Taxonomy (NCBI): domain Eukaryota; kingdom Viridiplantae; phylum Streptophyta; class Pinopsida; order Pinales; family Pinaceae; genus Pinus; species Pinus albicaulis. Next base: position 1,490,075,690 of record CM076570.1, on the reverse strand, counting down.
AAAATAAATAGAAGTAGTGAGAAACAAACATCTATGCATGTCAATCAAAAAATTACAAAGTAATGCAATCCCGGGAGGGAAGGCTTAGCTCTCACCCATTGAACACATCCAGCTCGAAACCACTGATTTGTGCAACCTGAGAAAGTGCATTTCTCCACTGTTCAATTCTGGTGGAATCGTACAGATGAGTGGCAAAGGTCTTCTTTACGTCTGGCCCTCTATAGCTGATAAACACGTCGTACGTGTAATTGTTGTTGGAATCAGCAGAAGTGGAAGCAGCCATTGCCAAATGAAAAGTGGCTTCAGCGCAGGGCCTTCGTTAAGAATTTCAAGAGCGCAGATAAATCGATTGGGGATTGCAATGGGAAACACCTTTATTGTGCATGGATATATAAAAACACAGTAAATCATTAGGGTTTTGTTCATTCGCCCTCAATCCTTCATGTTCGACTCGTTTTCACTTTAATCACTGCATAGACTTGAATGGCCCTAAATATTTTTTTGAAACTGGTTTGGTGTGAAAATTTTGTTTTGAAATTCCAACTCGACATACAAATTTGAAATAATCATTCCTTATCGAAAACTATGCAAAATAAGGAGTTCCATACCCAAAATCTGACCTAATCAAAATTGTTAAAAGGTGTCTGCCACATTCAACAAACATTGACTACCTAAAATACGTGTAAAAATGTCAATGTGCACACCCTGTACCTCTGAAATCGGTATAATCTTACAGCTGAACTGTATAATCTCACTATTCCCACAGAAAGGTGGGCAAGATGGAACCGCAGGTCCATTCAATTGTTGGAATTTCTGAGAATTCCAAAACAAAACAGAGAGAATAATGCTCTCCTCTAAACACAAAGAAATTAAAATAAAAATTTGCTTCACAAGTAGACAGAGTTTCACACTTGAAAATTCCTATTTCATTCACTGTAAAAACTAACTGTTACAATAAAAAATTCTTCCTCTAACGGAGGGATTTACAATGACCGCTACAAACGCAGTGCATAAAAACTTCAATGTTCATGTTTTAAAACAAAACACTCTGTCTCACAAAAATTGCCTTCGGGCTCTCACACTCTTCTTGTGTAATTTTTCGCACTGATGTGCATTACATTACATGCATACACTGCCTCTCAGGCCTTTTCATTATATATGACACAACATATATTTTTAAACATAAACTAAAACATATAACTTGAAAAAAAAAACTAACAAATGAGTATGGCCCATTGAGCTCATAAGAAAACATATAAAAAAAAACGTTAATCAAACATAAAACATAAACGAACTCTTTCGCATGTGGAGCCTGCCGGACTTCAAAGGAATTAAACCCGATTGCAAACGAAATTCGCATTACAATTCGGGGTGCTGACGTAGGGGTCTTTTGTGATCTGAAACTATTATCAACTACCGCCTATAAGCATTTCAGGTCCAAAATTTCCCCTTTGGTACGGGCCTCAAATGTAACCCGAAAAATTATTAACTGCAGCTTATAAAAAGGTTCGGGTCTGGATTTTGGTTTCGTGGACCGGCTCCAAAACTTTGCGAGCGAATAAAAAGCTATCGCGTGTTCTGCTGACGTGATCTGTGGGACCACTGGACTTTAAACAAAGTCAACTTCCCGCGTACAAATCAAATGCTCTGTTTCTTTATAAAGTCTGTTTTTGAAATACAAAGACTGTAAGGTTCTAAACTGATCTTGAATCTTCAATGCAAATGGAAATGGCGTTGTGACAGGGTTTTACATTTCGAATTGACTGTGCAACAATTTTAGCAAGCGGCTCTGTCACAGAACCCTTCCAAACAAAGATAGCAAGTGATTGTTTGCACCGGGCAGTTGAAATTAACATATCAACACTCCCCCTTAAGTTCAATTGCTGGGTTATCTGTCATACCCAAACATTTCCTTAAAAATTCAAAACTCTTCTGCCCCAGTGGCTTGGTCAGAATGTCTGCAAACTGCTCCTGAGTTCTGCAATGTTCTAAAACAATTTCTCCATTGTTCACCAATTCCCTGATGTAGTGAAAATTTGTATCTATGTGTTTCATCCTTTTATAAAACACATAATTCTTTGATAATGCAATCGCTGAGCTATTGTCACAATAAATCATTGTGCCTTTTGCTTACTCTTGGCATAAACTTCTCAACATTCTCCTCATCCATACTGCTTGACACGCTGCTGCTGTAGCTGCCACATACTCTGCCTCTGCTGTAGATAACGCTACAATAGGTTGTTTCTTAGAAGCCCATGAAATGGCTCCTGAACCCATGTGAAAAACATAACCAGAAGTATTTTTTCGATCATCTACACTTCCAGCCCAATCACTGTCAGTGTAACCAATTAACTCTGAATTTTCTGAAGTAGTATATAAAATACCATACCTTTTAGTTCCTTTAACATACCTCAGAATTCTTTTTTCTGCGTGCAAATGTGCTTCTTTTGACCTCTCCATGAATCTGGAAATCAAAGTAACAGTATGCATTATATCCGGCCTAGTTGCAGTGAAATACATGAGGCTGCCAACTATGCTCTTGTACAAACTAGGATCAAAATCCTTGCTGTTGTCCTCTTTGCTGAGTTTTAATCTCATCACTGTGGGAGTTATTGCTGTCTTGCAATCTTGCATGTTAAATCTCTCCAAAACTTCATTAACATATTTTGCTTGTCAGATAAAAATTTCATTTTCATTTTGCTCTACTTCTATTCCTAAGAAGTATTTCAGCAAACCCATATTATTCATTTCATATTCATCTTTCATGACCTTTTTAAAATTTTCAATAAGGTAATCATCATTACCTGTGAAAATCACATCATCAACATATAAAACCACAATCAGCATCTTACCATCATTTTCTATGATGTATAAGGTTGGTTCTCCTTCACATTTTTCAAAACCATTTTCCAATAGATAGGAATCTATCCTACTGTACCATGCTCTTGGTGCTTGTTTCAGTCCATAAAGAGTTTTCTTCAATTTGCACACTTTGTGCTCTTGGCCTTTCTTCTCGTAGCCTAGAGGTTTTTCAATATAAACCTCTTCCATTAACACTACATTTAGGAATGTTGACTTCACATCCATTTGGTAAATTTTCCACGTGTTTTGTGCTGCTATGGACAGCACTGCTCTCACGGTTTCCATTCTAGCAACCGGTGCGAAATTTTCCTCATAATCTCTCCCATGTTGCTGCTTATACCCTTTGACAACAAGTTTGGTCTTATGTCTTTCAATTTTTCCTTCAGCATTACTCTTGGTCTTGTAGACCCATTTAATTCCAATAACTTCCTTACCTTTTGGGACTTCAACCAAATCCCATGTCTTATTCTTTCTATGGCATTAATTTCTTTATCCATAGCTTCTATCCATTTCTTATCCTTAATGGCTTCTTCAAAATGAATAGGGTCATCAACATGACAATATAAAGCAAATAAATAGTTCATACCTTTATTTGCTGCCTCTTGCTCATAAATCTCATTTAAATTTATGAATTTTTTTCCTCTTTCATTTGGTGTACAAGTGTTTCAAGTAGCACTCGAATCTCCTCCTTGTGGTGTGCTTGGAGAAGCACTCTCATTTCTCCTCAAGGATGTCCCTTGTTGTCCTTGTGTTGGTGCTGCTATTGAGGGATGTATTTCAGCGATCTCTTTATCATCTTCATCATGAGACAAATAGTTTTTAACATTCACTGTTTTCTCAATGCTTCCATCCCAAGCTTCCTCCTCAATAAACTGAACATCTCTGCTCACAATAAACTTTTTCGTGAATGAGTTATACAACCTATAAGCTTTGAATTCCTCACTGTATCCAATAAAAATACATTTCTCCCCCTTCCTGTCCAACTTCTTCCTTAGCTAATCCAGAATGTGTGCATAAGCCACACAACCAAGAATGTTCACAGCTCATTTGTTGCCACAATTGTTTCACTACTTGCATCACTACTTCCATCCCAGTGCAGTTTGGAGCATCCCTTGGCATTTTCGATACTACTACTGGTCCATAGCTATAAAATATCACCGCATCGCAATAATAAAACATCACAAGTCTTTTTTATTTATTACTTCAGGATACTGCATAATATAATTACAATTTCGGACAATTGCATCATAATAAACATAAACCATTAAAATGAAAAAGTTTCTTGGAAAATAAAATACACTCTTCACAGCAACATTTATTTTCTTCATATTCAAATCTACAGATTGCATGACTCACGATTTTCATTTATCAAACATAATACCTGGCAGTTACAATCACTCTGCTCTCTGGCTCAGGCAGAATTCTTCCTCTGCCACGCTGGAGGCCATGGCAGCTACAAGAAGAGCCTGAAGAACTACATTTATAATCATCAGCATAAGACTTAAGTACAACCTAGCACCTGGTGATTGCCAATTAACATTTTCATACTTTCCTATGATATCCTGGTCTTCATATTTTATGGCTATGCATCACTCATATAATTGCTCCAATTGACTTCGATATGCCTCTGGTAAGTTATCTGATATTTCAATTATTTCAGGCCTGTCAATGATTAAATTAGAGCAACCCTCCACATCAAGATACTTGAGCTTCTTTAAATTCCTGAAGTTATTTGGAAGCCTCTCCAAATTATGGCACCCTGAGAGATCGATGTGTTGGAGGTCACTTAAATTACCAAAGTACTCCGGCAGCCTTTCCAAATTGTGGCAATTTGAGAGATTGATATATAGCAGGTTCCTCAAACGAGATGGATATGTAGTCGGCAGCTCCTCCAAATTGTGGCACCCCTGCAGATCAAGGTGTTCTAGACTTATTAATTTACCAAACGAATCGGGCAGCCTCTGCAGATCATGGCAACCTGAAAGATTGATATGTCGGAGGTTCACTAAGTAACCCAAGGAATCTGGTAGACTCTCCAAATGATGACAGCCCTTCAGATCCAGATGTTGGAGGCGCCATAAACGACCAATGGAATCCGGTAGCTTCACCAAATCGTGGCAATCTGAGAGATTGATGTGTTGGAGTTGCTGTAAGTTACCTAAAGAATCCGGGAGCCTTTCCAAATTGCAGCAGAATGAGACATCCACGTGTCTGAGAGTACATAAACCATCAAGGGCGTGGCAGTCAGGGATGGAATTTGACGGGCAAATTGACCGTCATGGGGTGATTTGCCCGTTAAATACAGCTGAAACTTTTTTCAAACCGTCAAATTCTGGTTTAATACTCTGCAGACGGGTAAGAAAGTTCTTAAAACCGGCAAATTTGACGGGTAACCTAGGTTTGAAATTCCAACCCTGGTGGCAGTGACTTCATTTTTGAACACTCTGTTAACACCATGTCTTTTAACTCTTTCCAATGACAAAATCCTTTGGGCAATTTTGTCAGATTAACCTGTCGTCCAGATGAAAACTTGCCAATGACAATGCGTTCGAGGTGCAGCAGCTTCCCTATGGACTCTGGAATGTCGGAGAGCGTAGCATTTATCTCTAACTCCCGCAAACGCAGAGGATACTGCAAAATGTTCAAGCGTTGTTTCAATTATAAATACATCTTAAATCCGATCCTCTCTATAAATCCCTTTCGTATCATTATGAAACCGTGTGGTGACATATTAAATTAATTATGATAAACACGAAAACTTTAACAAAACAGATTTCTGTTTACCTGCCAATAGTCTTCCCACAATGTTTTTAATTCGCTCCCAGACACTTGTAGAACCCTTAGATTCCTCATGGGTATCCATGAAGGCAGGGAAGGGTTGGGACACTTGTTCCATCGTAGCCATACGAGTTCTCTTGGGACGTGCATCGGGTTTGTCAAAATAGCATGTTGATCAGTATGAAGAAGTTCCAAGATACAAGATATCAACTTCCAAGATCCAAGATATCGTAGCCATACGTTTTCTCTTGGGACGTGCATCGGGCTTGTCAAAATACGTTCCAAAATAGGATGTTGATCAGTATGAAGAAGTTGCAAGGTCCTCATATCAAGTTCCAAGATCCTCTCTTCGACACCGCCAAATGCATTAACATCATCATTGTCTTCACCCTGTACCATCCTAATGCCCTGCACAGCTGTTACAGGTTCGTTTCTTACAGTTGTTCCCTGTTCATCCTTGAAAAATGATGGTGGTTACATTTCATTTTTGGACCAAATCTACAAAAGAAAAACTACAGAATTGAACATTAATACCTCTTCATTCTTGAAAATTGAAAATTGATGGTTATCACAATTCAATTTTGCAAAGTATAGAAAATTTACAAAGGTGAAAGTTCATTTTTATGGAATAATCTATAAGATTCATGATTGAGCACTTACAGATAATCGCTCCAACATATCCTTAATATGGTTAGAATGCAAAATACGACGAGGCGACGAAGTATCGGCAACCGCTCTTCCAAAATCCCTGAGGTGATCATGCATTTCTATATTATTTTCTTCGTCCACTCCCAAAAGGCATCTGTCCTCTAGAGTTCTAAACACCGAATGTCCTACCCAGTCGGATCCCTCCCATATTCTTATGGCAGTATCCCTTTTTTGTCCTATGAAAAAGCATGCACTGTCTAGGAACATCTGTTGCTGCTCCCAATTGAGGATCTGATAAATAATTTGAAGTTTTTCTTGTATCTCACCCGGAAGAACTTGTTGAAGTTTAGTGAAGATTTCTTCCCAAATATTAGGGTCATTTTCATGATTGAGAAATGCTCCAAACACTCTCAGAAGTAAAGGCAACCATTCACAGACTTCTAAAAAGTTATCAACCAAAGGTTTAAATACTAGAGGTGGATGGGGCCGGCTGAACGCATAGGCGCAGAAAAACTCTTGGGAGTGTTGATGATTAAGCCCCGTTAACTGATAAATTGATGCATTCTCAACTCCTGAGCTTCTGATCACCCCTTGATCTCGAGACGTAATAACTACTAAACTATCTGAGAAGAGACGACTTTGAGCTGGCAAAAGTGCATTAATCTGATCCAGGCACTACAACATAAAGGGGGGTTTTAAGACAATATTTAAGACAATTTTTGGGTAAATTGTCTTAATTAGAGACAAAAGAAAACTTGTGTATTGTCTTAAACATTGTCTTTAAGCGGGTGTCTTAAATTAAATCGTCTTAAAATTAAATTGTCTTAAAATATTGTCTCTATAAAGACAATATATAACACAAGCATTTTTGTCTCTCCAGAGACAATTTCATTTTTGTCTCTCCAGAGACAATAGTTGCACTACAACACAAAGGGGGGTTTTAAGACAATTTTTGGGTAAATTGTCTTAACTTGAGACAATTTCATTTTTGTCTCTCCAAAGACAATAGTTGGAATTAAAGACATATTGCCTTTATGGAGACAATGTCTTTAATCCTATCTATTGTCTTTCTAAAGACAATATAAAACAATGACTCCAGAAAAATATCTCACCATTAAAATAAATCAATATAAAAATATTTAATTAAAAAAATCAACAATATCATTGAATAATTCATGTTAGGGTGCAGTGGAATCGAACCACCAACCTCCTGCATGGCAGGTGCTCTTCCAATGAGCTAGCACTCTTTAAAGAATTATGTGAGGAGTTATGACAGTCCTTGAAATTGTATAATAAGCATTGATTTTTAAAAAATGTTCAACACATAATTAGAGAAAAACAAAACCAAAGCATTCTCAAAAGTGAAAAACACTGACAGTAAGCCCAAACAATCTCAATACAAAACCACAAGTATAGACACATAAGGCAATGAAGCCAACCAGATTCTAATGAATTACGTCAAGCAAAACACATAAGGGAAGTCCAACCTAGGTTTTCATCATTGGAGAGATCTAGACAACACTAATAACCATATAACATAGTAACTCAAGGCGACTTTGAAATGACAAAAATTTAATTCGCAATTACTGATGACAGACTCCTTTATCCATACATTAAGCGATAGATAAATCCAAACAAATATTCTCAGGTCTAATTGATACAGTCCTTGAAATTGTATAATAAGCATTGATTTTAAAAAATGTTCCACACATAATTAGAGCAAAACAAAAACAAAGCATTCTTAGAAGTGAAAAACACTGACAGCAAGCCCAAATAATCTCAATACAAAACCACAAGTATAGACACAGAAGGCAACGAAGCCAACCAAATTCCAATGAATTATAATAAAGGTGATTGGGATTATATGACAAACCCAAGTAAAATGTTCCAAGACAAGCTTGTGATCAGATGATTCTTCTAAAAATCGTGTTTCCTCTACAACAGTTGCCAGCTGATCATGTGTCATACCAGTTGATTCCTTTCCTCTTTTCCGCATAACAGGAGACCCTTGCAAAGGTATTTTCAAATTTATTTGTGCTATGATTCTCCATATTTCCAATGTTCATTTTTGTAATCCTTTACTTGCATACAAGAATGAAAGTGTTCATAAATGCATAGACTCTTCTAGCAAAGCTTCTAGTTTCTCATGCACTGTCCACTCAAGCCACAGGGCCATCCTTCTTGCAGCCTTCTTATAATAGTATCCATTCCTTTGAAGCATGCATGGTTTCTAAATTCTAGAACCCCACTCTATTACAATGTATGCAAAGGACACATGATCTTAAGACATCTAGTCACTAAGTTGGACTATGGAACTAGAATGCAAAATAACATACATTGACCTCTGTTGACAACGTGCAAATGAATACACACAGTTTTACCTGAAAAAATATTACGTTTAAAGCAGCATAATACATTACAATGAAAGTTACATACCACAGCACAACTATCTTCGGAGATGCAACTTGCTTCATTTCTTCTGTAAGTCCAAGAACTCTGTAAAGGTACACCAAAGTGTATCAATTTCCTCCTTCATTAAAGGAGCCATATCCTTGTTTCAGGAAGCCTTGCGATACCTGGAGTTGTATAAAAAACACTATTTTGCATAGAAAAGAAATTGTGTCAGAAAAATGCTTAGATTTGGGGGAAAGAAAATCAGAAACTCAGAATATCATGTTTGGTAGGCATAAACAACAGGAATATATTCCCATGCTACTAGAAAGTCTAAACCAAAAGCCACAAGGACTATTGTTGACAAATTCATACACAAGCAGTTCACATTTTTATAAGTCTCTATCGATAGCATTGATATATTTAAATGAATTGAAAAGTAAGTCCATTGCCAACTAGCCTTAAGTTCTTTAGGATATATCCGCAATATTGTGTTAAGACAAGAAGAAAAAGAAAGGGACCTGATAATATTTTGAATTGTCAACTCCAATAAGATACTTCTACTTGAATAACTTGGAAGCATACCATCCTGATTGGTAAAAAAGAATTGTCAACTCCAATAAGATACGTCTACTTGAAGAACTTGGAAGCACTACAATATACTGTCCTGATTGGTAAAAAGAAGTTTTAGTAGTAACAGTATAAAGTTTTGCTGGCTGTATAATTGGTGGGGTTTTATTTTTGGTGGATCTGCCTATTTTGAGCCCCTAAAGTGCGGCATCTCAATCACAAGTGATTTCAGATTTTATTGGTTCTCACTTTGCAATCGCAAGAGAGACATCTTGATATGCGGCATGGCCACAGGAAATTTCCTTTTGCATGCATGTTGGCATCCATTATAATTACCTACTAACCCATGTGCCCACACAAAATCATAGAAAAATACAGAAAAATAAATAAATAAATCACTCCACTCTGTAAGAGTATGTAAGCATTTATGAGCTTGGTAATTACTCACTCCTTTCTGTTAATGGAATCCTATAAAGAAATTTCTTGTATCCTACCTGTGGTATGTATAATATTAGAGGGTATTAATCTTAAGCTCTATGCTCTACCACCATATATGCACATCACAAGTTCATTATAGGCACACTACGCGATTATTCTCCGCTTTGTCTGCCTCAGAAGTATATGTCGATTGAACCCAGGTGTATTATTTATAAAACCAGTGATAGCATGTTTTTATGTATCATTGATAGCATGTTTTATTGTATAATTGGTTTGTTTTACAAATTTGTGAAATAGGAGGCTCTAACCATATCTGTACTAGTCTAACCATATTCGACACATGTTACATAAATTACAGTCCCAGTATCTGAACATGCAAAAAATAAATTAGTGGGTTTCCTGTAGCTTCCGCATATTGAACTGCTCCAATACCCTATTGTTCCATCCAAACCACAAGTATTGTTTAGGGATGTATATAGGTTAGTGTTATTTGAACCTCATGGGTTGTTTTCCTGAGTGTAGATGTAGTCCACATGAGCAACTAGTGTGCATCTCATCAAACATTTTTCTTCCTCATCAACGTTGTTGCATCAATAATACATAAAACATTCTCTCACTGGTTGAGGAAGAGTGTTCTTAGAGATTTCTGGAGACTTATCCTTGCTATTCTTTAACCTAGGTATCATGCTCTATTTGGAGTGAATCTTGCTTGTGTTTTATAGGTTATATTTCACTTGGATAGGAGCTTGCTTGTGTTTGATGGGTTATATTTGGCTTGGATAGGATCTTGCTTGTGTTTGATGGGTTATATTTGGCTTGGATAGGAGCCTGTTTTGGAGGGGCTCCCCATGAATTTACCCGCAAAGAAAGAAAAAATCTAGTCAAAAGAAAAGACGGTGAAGAAGACTGCTAAAAATTTATAAAAAATGGAGCTCACTGGGGAAACAACAGTGAAGGCAAAAGAATGACATGAAAAGACTTGTTGAAAATATTGGACAGGTGAGATATAATCACAAGGCCAAAATTTTCAATAGTCAACTTCTATAATAGAAAATAGTGCATCATTGAGAGGAGCTGAAAGTAAAAACTAACCTATTAATCTTCATATAAGCATTGTTGCATTAAGCACTGAGCAAGTTTCATGTGAGAGACTGTCATAATGCAAGATAACTTGGGTTTCGATTTGTCTGCCACTCAATTGAAAGTATCAAACAAGTATGCAGTATCTTAAAGCTAGAATTGACACAATACAATGAAGTGGGTGGAATTTCCAACAGGTTCCTATAAAATTTCATAAGAACTGCACACATCAGCATATAATATAGGCCCTGACATTACACAAACACGGGACATGAGACTTCAATCTTTTATGGATCTCAGCCTAGAAAGGATCCCCTCTTATGAAGCTGTTAATTTGACACATGCAATGATATCAAAAGAAAGCAAGGCCCCAAAAACATATATTTGTAACAAAGTTACAGTTTTCAAGTAATCAATAAAGTAAAATTCCCAGAAACAGAAACTGATAATCTGTAACTACAATGGAAGAAGTAAAGCACAAGATAGTGGCTCATCAAGGAAGATAAGTTTGGGATTCCCCATAAAGACCTACTTCCCAACTAAGGCAGCACTTCATTCCTCTACTATAGCTACCGGCCTGGATATTGGACGCACCTGTAAGCTTACCTTACAAGTTTTCTGCATCCTATGTTCAAAGCAAAACACTTTTCCACGGTGTATGGTAAATGATTTGACAAAAATATAAAATGGACAGCATGTTCAGAAATAAACTAATCGCAGATATGAAAGACACTATGCTATAAACATCAGTGGATTTCAAAATCATTTAGAACATACCTCTTTGAATGCAGCTGACAGTATGCCCTTGATGCTTGCAAAGAGAGATGTTCTTGAGATGACAGGTCTTCCCATAAAATGTCAAATTGCACAGTTCATTTATGGTACCAGAAAGACATATATGGAAGAACAAAATTTTGAATACACAACACATTGAGAAGTGAATGCATCCTATCTCTTTTAACATCTGTGCCAGAGAAATTTAACTGAGGGCAAACTCCACTGAGACGTTGAACATGGGAAATTCCAATTGTACCTATGATTTTGTAGCCATATACAAGGGCTGGAAGCAGTCATTTAAAGAAATAATGATTTAATATAGTAAGTGTGATTTTTTTAAATGTTTCTGCCACTACATCCAAATGAACAATATAGTAAACCTAGCAAAAAATGGAAACCATTCATAGAAATCCCACATTAAATATACAATGTTCAAACTTAAAACTAACCACTCCATTAAAAACTCACTCCAGGAAGCTAACTGGAACTCAATTGGAAGAAGAAACCCTTCATTTAACTTGCTGACTAGAGGTGAAAACTGAATGTTCTATATGGATATGCTTCAACCCGGAATAGTAATTGACCAAAGAATAATTGAATCATTTGAAGCATTATTGATCATTCTTATGCGATAACTCCTAATTTTTCATAGAAATTGAAGTTCAGACATTACAGTCCTTCACTTCATGATAAGCCAATGAAAAATAAGGTTCTTATTAGCAGTCAGCAACATCCAATTACCATTGGCAGCTGTTATTGACAAGAAAACAGGATTGACAAGACAACCACACATGACTCTAAGACAGAATGCGGGTGGGTGATTGACTGTCCATCCCTTTTGGAATTGTTTAAGAACACATACGGGAACACATCTGCAGATGCCCCTAGGTTCGAGAATAGTTGCAGAATGGGGAGAATACTCGATACCTCTTTCAATATTGTGACAATTTAAGCATTGGGGTTTGCAATAAAGAAGGTAGACACTGCATATGAAGCCTAAATACATTATTTAAACTAGCAGATGAGGGTGCTGAGTTTATGTTATTATATTGGACATATTTGCATACATAAGGAGCACTTGTATTGAAGACACAGTGTGCTCATGCTGTGTTTTAACCCAGCATGCAAAGAGAGATAAGGGACAACTCTGAAAATAAATTTTGTGCATTCTCACCAACACATGAGGGCACACTCCTGAGGTACTATTTTGGGGTCCTGATTTCCTACATGTATCATTACAGTAGGGTGCAGCTGTGGGGTGCTATCCTTTGCTTGGTTTAGCACTGAACTTAGCATGCATATTTACAGAAAAAGGAGAACTATCTTGAGTGCTTAAAATGACACTGTTTTTTGTTCTAAGAACAAAAGGTGATTTTGATCAGATCCTGCATGTATATGCCGCTGATTTTAAGAGTGAAATTTCATAATGAAATTAAATCCAATGCTGCCATGAGGAGATGTATTAGCAAATGGCAGCCACGAAGACTGTATCTAAATGCCCTGTACAGTCATCGTGGCTGGAATTTAGATTGAATTTATTTCTCCTTGTTGGGCATCACTTACAAATATCTATATCCCTAGAATTCAAATCCTTTCTCTCCAATACAGCTCTGCCCTTTTCATTCCGAACCAGCTCTCACATTATTCACTACTCTTGATGCATATAACCTATAAATCTACATCCCATAAAACATCTAGCCATTCATAATTACAAGTTCAAAAACACGCAATGCCCAATATGAAGTTAATATCAATAGCTAATGTACATCAGGCACACCACTGAAACCTGTAAGACCCCCACAAAAGCTTCTGACGCTCATGCTGCTCCTCCAAACCACCTATTACTTAACGTTGATTATGAAAGCAAGAATTTGACTCACTTTCCCAAAAACATTTCTTGTTTTAATCAAATTATAAAAGTGTTGTTTCATTGCTGTAATATGTTTCCAAATCTGCAACTTAGTTCATCAAAGGAAGAAGAAAAAGTGCAGAAATAAAACTACTAATAAAGAAAAAGGGAGAACCTAATCAATTTTCCTTGTTCCCAGATGAATAAATTCATTGTTAAGACCTTATAAAAGAATCAGAGAGAAAAAACTACAATGACATGAACAACAAATTGAATAGCATAACTGAACCATACATCAATGTAGATCAATACCTTGGCAGCATTAGCAGCCACGAAGACTGTATAGGGCATTTAGATTGAAATTAATGCATGTTGTCTTGCATTAGCAGAATTTGATTTGAAGCATGTACAAAGATCATCATTTTTGTTTCAGACTAAAGCTTTCAACAAAGCTAAAAGCATTTTCTGTTGATGTTTGCAAGGATCTGAGATTAAGATCTTATGCAATTGGTGAATCTAGAATGGATCCTTGTACTGCAGTTTAACTCAACTGTCTGTCACTAGTATGCCTGGAAGATCGTTGCTATGGAAGGCAATATGTATAGAAATCTTGCCAGACTAATCAGATTGATAGTCGACAAATGAAGTGTTATGGATGTTCTCATCTTGTAGCTGAAGGGAGATGCTATCAGTTCTAGGCTGTCCATGTATCTTATTTCCAGACTGTAGCCTTTTGGAGTTTCATTTTCATGAGATTAAATGCTATTTCTATGGCATACTGCTAATGTGCAGGGCACCTATTCATGTAATGAGGATGTTGTCCTCATTAGAGGTTGATTTATGGTCCTGTAGCGTATTCTCAGCAGCAAGGATCCCCTGTTTGGAGTATTGGTTTGAGTATGTTATACACTGCATATGAAGCCTAAATACATTATTTAAACTAGCAGATGAGGGTGCTGAGTTTATGTTATTCTATTGGACATATTTGCATACATAAGGAGCAGTCACTGTGGCAGTTCTTTGGCTTTGTAGCCTTGCATGAGATAACAAAGAGTGAATACAATGTCGAAGTACTAAAACAAGTCCTATAACAATATTGAAAACCACGAAAGGTAGAAAAAGAAAGAAGCATAACTAAATGTCTAGCTAAGGTATATCCTCGCAGTCTATCTAGAATACAAAATTTAAGAGCACTAATATAGTAGGGAGGCCAGAGACTAGAGATATTGGTGTTGATAGAGAGAGAGAGGATGTCAGGGCCTGCTAGTCTTGATGGCCGAGGCAGGGGTGTTGACCATTGTAAAATGGTTGATGATGTCGTATGGGGGCTAACTGGGGCTGAGGGGGCCTGGCTGTTGGTATTGGGGAAGTGTGGGAGAAAGGCCGCCCCACATTTTTTCCATCCAAGGTTGCCCCACTTTCTTACCATACAAGGTTGAAGGAAAGAAATTATGGAGAGAAACCTGATTGCTTGGCTGAATATGGAGAGCTAAGTTGAATTCAGCACCCCAGGGAACTGTCAAAGCAGAACTAGCTTAGGTAGGTAAAGCATTTCTATCATGGAGTTTGAACAACGCTTGTAACATGACCTCTTCTTCTCCTAGAGCAGTTCCAGAGTTGGAGTGCTTGGTCTGTCACAATTGAACTCTTAAGTCAAACCAACTCAATATCAAATCAGAAAATTCAGAGTTTCCTCTCATGAACATTGTGCATTGGTGAGATTCCTTATAATATGTAGCCAAATATACAAAAATGTTGAACTCTAAATTTCCAAAAATGTTTTGAGTGTTGTGGACTGTTCTATCCAAAAACAATGAGGGTTGAGGATGGTCCCTGCAAAATTTTCTTCGACGGCTATGAATTTATTCATCTGTTGGAGTTTTTCTTAGGGATTGGCTTAACAGTATGTCCTAAACAGAAATGAACCTACCCTTAAATTGCGAACATGGTTATCTCACAAAAGTACAGTATTCCCTCTTGGACTTTAGTGATGGGGTACAATATGGCCTCTTGGTATCCCTCAACGAGCATAATTTCAAGAATCTCTGACATCTTTCAATGACAACATATATAGCTCACCTATGATTCACCACGATTTGTGTGAGATAAATTATGTGTTGTTGCAGGGACTTCTAATCAATGGTCAATTCCCGGGACCCCAGATTGACAGTGTTATTGGTTGATTGAAATTCATGGGGTGTTTTTAATGCATGGAGGTCCTTACACATGTTCTGCTACAGGAGTGGTGTCCAACAACGGAGGAAATCATGGGCAGATGGAGTTTTTGGAGCAAACTGCCCTATTCCACTAGGAAAGAACTTTACATAAAAGTTATACGTGAAGGATCAGATAGGAAGCTACTACTACTTTCCATCACTGTATATGTAGAAAATGGCAGGGGGATTTGGAGGACTAACTGTTGCTAGTAAGCCCCTCATCCCTATTCCATTCCATCCTCCTGATGGTGATATCACTCTGCTTATAGATGACTGGTACAAGTCCAACGTAACATTAAGTTATTGATCCATCCCAGAAACAAAATTCATCTTTAGAATTTACAAAGAATGGATATGTTCAACTTCAGCCTGCCACTGAAATGTTCTCTTGCACTGCATCAATGTCTGACCATTTTGTACCTTTGGGAAGATCCTTAGAAGAACACTTGATGTGGGCAGATCTCTTGGTAATCCTGATGCTGTTCTCATTAATGGGCGTGGGCTACCATACCAAGCATCAATTACAGTGGATCAAGGTATCAGATTGCTAATCTCTATAACAAGCTAGTCTACTAGATCTAGTATAAATGTTGCTAGGGAATGAAAGTTTCACAAGATCCAGTTTTTAAATATTTATTATCAATTCGTTTACTTATTTTCTGATATATATAAAATGACCTATCTGTTTATGTGCAGGAAAAACATACCGGCTCCGCATTTCAAATGTGGGATTGCCATCATCTTTGAACTTTAGGATTCAAGGTCACAAACTGAAGCTTGTGGGGGTGGAAGGATCTCACACCGTTCAAAATCCCTATGATTCTCTTGACATTCACGCTGGCCAAAGTTCAAACGTACTCTGTTTTGGTCACTGCAGACCAGCCACCTCAAGACTATTACATGGTTGCATCTACTCATTTCATCACTCCTGTTATTTCTACAAGTGGCATTTTCCACTATAGAAATTCCCAGAATTCCCAGAAGTGGAATTTTCTAATCAATGGTCAATTCTCGGGACCCCAGATTGACAGTGTTACCAATGATAACATTATTGTGAATGTGTTTAACAACTTGGATCAGGCTTTCTTAATATCTTGGTAAGTTCTTCCTGTTCTCTCTGTGTATTGGCTGATTGAAATTCATGGGGTGTTTTTAATGCATGGAGGTCCTTACACACGTTCTGCTACAGGAGTGGTGTCCAACAATGGAGGAAATCATGGGAAGATGGAGTTTTTGGAGAAAACTGCCCTATTCCACTAGGAAAGAACTTTACATAAAAGTTATAGGTGAAGGATCAGATAGGAAGCTACTACTACTTTCCATCGCTGTATATGCAGAAAGTGACAGGGGGATTTGGAGGACTAACTGTTGCTAGTAGGCCCCTCATCCCTGTTCCATTCTCTCCTCCTGATGGTGATATCACTCTGCTTATAGGTGACTGGTACAAGTCCAACGTAACAATAAGTTATTGATCCATCCCAGAAACAAAATACATCTTTGGAATTTACAAAGAATGGATATGTTCAACTTCAGCCTGCCACTTATCATTTCACCTGGGATACAAACTTATCATTCTCTTTTGAACAGAGAAGCATACTTTCATTACAAAATATTTCACCCAAATTATGTTAACTTTGAGAGCTAAAGCAGAAAATATTACAGAAACAGAAGAAAACATCCCAACGGTGAATTAATGAATAGAACTGAAATAAAAAACATAACATATAAAAATATCAGCATAAAAGACAAAAAATAAAGAAAGCATTTACCAATGGACACTACAGATTTGTCAGGTCATATAGATGACTGCAATAAATGTTATCATTTATGTCGCATTATACATCAATGATAGAATGTAGTACATACTAATGTCAATGACAATCATTCTGTAAACTCTGAGATACCTTCACCAAATATCTTACTCATTGGGATCTCACATATCTCTCATTCACGCTCACACTACAACCATGAGATGAAGATAATAAAATATAGAGAGAGGTCACATGGCATAAACCATGGGCTACAAATCCATGAACCCAAAACCATGTGCCAAAACTATGTCGAAACCATGTACCAAACCACTACACTGTAGAAGACATTTTCCCATTCAGCAATTATCTTTTCCATGGTAGTGTTCGAATGGAATCGCTACACCAAGTAAATTTATCTCCATTGACTGGTTTTGTTAATACATCTGTAGCATTTTCCTCTATCCCGCATTTCCTCAAGATAACTATGCTGACATCTGCCATTTCTCTCACAAAATAGAGAACTTTTAAATTGCTTTTTCTTGCTTGAGTCCAATATCTTCACATAACCTCCTCAACCAAATCACTTCCTTGGAAACCTCAATGGTGGATATATATTGTGCCTTGGTACTAGAAAAAACAATGTGCTATTTTTTGCTCATCTAGCTAATTTCTGCTCCAGACAAAGTAAAGAGATAGGCACCAATAGATTTTCTTTCACCTACATCTCCTGACCAGTCTACATCCGCATATCCATGCAAAACTGGGACTTTTATTTCAAGACACTTCTTCCCTTACAGTATAGGCCCAAATCCATGGTGCCACATAGGTATTTACAATAATCCTATGCTGCTTCCCAAGATTGGCCATGAACCTATTACCACTCCCACCATTTGTGCAACAACATCCAATCTAGTGTATACCATAACATACATAAGTGATCCTCCTGCACTGAAAAATAGTTTCCTTTCCATCTCTTCCTCGTCTTTCGCTGTCTTGGGAAACATGTCTTTTCAAAACTTGACTCCTACTGAATAAAGAGTCCCCATAAACTTACAGCGCATCATCCCAAACTCTTGAAGTATCCCATGAATATACTTCTTTTGGCCCCACCAAATTTTTCTACTCTGACAGTCCCTTTTCACTTTGATGCCAAGCATATAATGAATAACTCACAAGTCTATCATATCAAATTCTTATTCAGTTATCCCTTGGTGATGTTAACAAGCTCTTTGCTATCACTAAAAGACAAATGTCATCTACGTATAGCAAAAGAAAAATATGATTGTCACCTTTATTGTTGATGTTGATTCAATGATTAGCCTTGGTCAATCAAATATTTGTCATATTTTTTATACCATTCCCTTGGAAACTACCTAAGTCCATATAAGAACTTCTTTAACTTGCACACCATGTTTTCCTTTCCCTCTGTAACAGAACATGTCGATTGCTCCATATAAATTTCTCCTTTGATATTTCCATGCAAGAATCTTATTTATACATCCAATTGTTCTATCTTGAATCCCATGGTGCTATCCATGCTACAAACATCCTAATCGAGGCTATCTTAACCACTGAAAAGAGTTTCCTGGTGATCTACTCCTTATTCAGTTAGCCCTTAGTGACATTGACAGAACCCACTCACTTGGTAAATTTCAAGCCCCTAGGTTTTATCAACAAGTTGGAAGCTTGAGAACTATGCACCTGCAACACCTTTCCAACAGCTCATAGACATCCTTCCTCAAAGCTTGTGAAATCAGACTGGTATGTTGACTACTTTTTAAGCTTTCCATTCATGTCACCAACCTTCTGCTCAATCTCACATTAATCTCACATAAATCCCAAATTTTGTGGGCTAGATGTGGGGTAAATCTTCGTGCAGAAATAAAGAGTGCAGGAAACAGCTGATGGATTGTTGGCGCCATGATTTCATTCTCCTATTATGTTTAAGTCCAATTTGGTACAGTCAATGATACAGGTGAACTAGTTAATGCTCCATATCCTCAATTTGAAAGTTAGCACTCTTTCAAGGGGGGCAAGATAATATTTCATATTGCCAAGGGGATGCTAAGGTTATCAAAACTAGTCAACGCGAAGGTGAGTATTCCTCATTTCCTTCTTATTTTCTATGAGTCAATATGTTTTGATTCATATTCTCTCCTAAGATCTATAAAATTCCCTCCCAGCTTTTTCCCTTGTTCATCTCTGGAGTTTTAAACACTCTCAGATCTCTATCTTCTAGCTTGAGTGCCTGATTTGCCACACAATCTTCTTATGGTAGTGCTTCTAATATGATAAAATTCAATATTATGAATGACTAGCTAACCTGTTTTAACCATTTTAGTTGTTTTAAATGCTCCCAGTTTTTGGGATAAGTCTTGCCTTTCTGGTGTTTATTATTATCTAAGAGTCCCCTTTTACTGCAATATCTTGGAAACCAAGCATTTGTAATCTCTTATCTCTACAATGAAGGCATTGACTTTGTCCTGCTTATTTGTATAACCCCCTAATCCTTTCGTTGAGATTTTTGTGAACTGACCCCTGTGATCCAGAAGGAAGTCTCTTCCACAACATGCTTTCTGGGGTTTTCTTTTGTTATCCCATTGAAATTGATCTTTATCTACCCCTCCCTTGGAGGTTTCCAAGACTCCTTGGGAGTAGGAAGCTCTCCTTCATCAGGAATGTACAGGCATAACATACCTCTTTTGGGCATCCAGGTTTGAACCTCCAGTCATTGAGACAAATTGAACTAATTCCATGTATTTCCATGACCCAAAAACAAAGACCTTGGAAAAAGATTATGAAGCAAATTCGGTGGACACTATCTTCACATATCCCTATTGTTGTATCTAGGACATTTATCTTCAAGAAAATCAGATAAAAAATTCTAAATTAGGAATTTGGCTTCTGTGATCCATAGAATTTATATAAAACTCTTTCGGTGATAAACACATCTAATAAAATATTGTCGACACGTTTTGAACCAGCCAGTGTGGTTCATCATCATCTTGTCCTGATGATGAACCACATTGGCTGGTTTGAAAGGCGTCAACAAAATTTGATTAGATGTGATTATCACCGAAAGATTTTTATATAAATTCTAAATTGTTTTGACAAGGGTATCTGTAACCTATTTCTTCAGCTCATTAACATTTCTTTGCCAACTACTTTTATTACAAATAGGCCATATTGCCTGTTTTTCTGGCCTTTACTGACTGTGAACTAGCCCTACAGTTGTTGGACAAGTACTAAGTGCCAATTTCCCGAGAGGAGAAGTATACATATAAAGTGCCATGACAAAATCTCAATAAGCACGCTCTCTTGTAACGACGTCTTGCCTATTTGATGTGTCATTTACAACTTTATGTATGTAGCAACTTTTGTTGATATACTTGTCTTTTCCTTGGAAAAGAAAAATGGCGATTGAATTTTTTTGCACTCAATTGACGTCCCATAACAATGTAATTACTGTATCTGGATGAGAATTTTATAGCTTTAGATGTGTTTTATATGTCTTAATTAACTTGAACAATGTCTGGGTTGAATAGGTCATGCGGTTCACAGAGGCAGAGAAGCTATGTAAACATGCCCAAAATATTCATTCTGAACATTGTGGTGCAGGTTCAGAAGAAGTAGGTTTAGACAGAAAGTTAATGGCTATTATTCTTAGTGGAAATGGTGACCATGAGAAGGCATTGCAAAATTTGGCTCTAGCAAGAGTAGTTATTTTAGCAAACAGAAAAGATGTTGAGGTGGCATATATAGATGCCAGCACTGGAGACACATATCTCGCTCTGGGTCGCTATGATGAAGCACTAACTGCCTATCGAAAAGCTCTTCCAATATTTGAATGGATACATGGGGAAGACCACACATGAGTAGGGATATTATTTGTAAGCCTTGTTGAACTCTATATGAAAATGGGAAAACTCAGGGAGTCAAAAAGTTACTGTGAAAATGCATTGAGGATTTTTGGAAGACGACAAGCAGGCGATCCCCCTGATGAGATTGCAACTGGTTTGACAGAGGTTGCCGGATTGTTTGAATCTATGGGTGAATATCAATTTGCAATTAGGCTGTTCCGATGAGCCCTGAAGATTGTGGAGAAATTACCCGGACAGCAGAGTGAAATTGCTGGGAATGAAGCTCAGATGGGAGTTTTGTTCCACATAATTGGAAAATATAAGGAGGCTTATATGGCATTCAAGAGTGTCGTTTGCAAGTTCAGATGCGGGGTTCAGAAGAATACCTGGTTCTTGAGAATTCTTTTGAATCAGATGGGACTTGCTTGTGTAGGCCTCAATGCAATACAGGATGCAAGTAAAATTTTTGAAGAAGCAAGAGGCATATTAGGGGAAGTATGTGGCTTTCACCATGCTGTTAGCCTGTCGATTAGCAGAAACCTTGCAGGAGTATATGATGCCTTGGACAGGTAATTTTATAAGCCCCAAACTTCACTCTCTTTTGGTTACGGATGCATATCCATATGTAAGAGGTTTCAGGGCCACTCTCTATTTGGTTAAGGATGCATACCCGAAATAAGAACAAAATGGGCAATTGGAGGAGATACTTACCATCCTGGCCCGTTCACCCTTCTCATCCCTAGCATCGTCTTTAAATAACCTTTCAGTCTGCATCAAAGCACAAAACAAACTATAAACGCTAACCCTTAATTGTAGAACCTTGTCCCTGATGCAAGTCCAGTACTGCAAAATGGGGATCAAAAGGGGTGCTATTAACTTCAGAAAATCGGCATGAAAGCAAGCAAGGGAACGTGGGAACTTACCCCCATGTCTGTGAGGAGGAAGCTTCAACTGTAAAATCGTTTTCCCGTTTGCCTGCTTTTCCCCCGAAGGCTTCTGTCCACAAGGAAAATATTTGTTACAGAGAAAGCGAAAGGATCGAATGTAAAGCGAGGGATTGGTTAAAACAGTAAAGGAGAAACAAAATGTTTCAAAGCCGCTGGGGGGACAAATGAACATGCGCTGGGCCTGAGTGCTCTCTACCGCCTTCATCTAGATGACTTACGGTCTCATGGGTGTGTTATACATGTGACCTCTTTTAGGTTGGATTAAGACTTGGCGGCAATAAACGAAACGAATGAATTTGTTTACTTCCTCTCTTTTTCAGAATTTTGCCGCCTCTTTGAACAAATGATCGACACGCCCTCACGAATAATTCATGTTGACAAAGGTAATGGAAGTTATGGATTCCAAACCTACCATGATTTTGTTTCGAATCAAATTTTTAAATAGTGAGATATACATTCCCAAATTTTAAGACCTGATAACTATAACTAGCAATTGCACCAAGAGGCACAAAGGAACGCCAGAAGGCGGTAGATATGTAAGAGAAGTAATTTTATGAAAACAAAAAGTATGTGACGATATGGAATATTGGATTTTAAACTGTCAAACATAATTTTTTTTTTGTGTTATCCCTAGCTAGGTAATATAAACTGTCTATGTCCCCGAATACGGGTGATGGCAGAGTAAATGTTGGCGATGGGACGGAGGTCAACCAGACAGGAGGCCACCTGCCTTCTCGCATGGGACCAACGAGCCCACCTGACCGCAGTTAATACCCCCCGCCTACTCTTAATGGCATTTGCTATGGAGGCGCTTCTCAATATGAATGTTGATGTTCGAGGCAGTCTCGACTGCCGCAACAATGTTTCACATCGAGTTAACAGGTCTGGTCATTCAATGCTGAGGATTGATTGTTGCAGGAACAGGTTGTTATATGCTATGGCCCCGCTCTCCCCTGCGCCGATGAGTTGGTGGTGCAATTCTGTTGCGGGCAAAGCCAGCGAGCGCACCACCACTGGGAAACGCAGTCGCAACACCTGCTGCTTGGAGCCCGCCGATAGTCTTCACATTTCCATTGCAGATTCTTGTATGTCAGCTACGGTTGTTCTGGGCATTCCTCTTGCGCTGAACCCTGTCAATTCTCTGGCACTCCAGAGCTCCAGCTCCAATTCGGCTGCAAGCATGCCCCGGCTAAGGCAGAGGATGCGTTGCAGGCGGGGGTCCTCTCGCAGTGCTAGGAGGCGTTCGCCCCCCACCTCCAGTTTGCCATCAGATATCTCTTCGCCCTCAGACAGCCTCCCTCGCCTCCTCCATGGACGCCTGCTCCGCTCGAGCCGCAGGCTTGACTTGCCCTCCAGTGATGCGTTGCCTGCTCAGTCCCATACAACTCTCTTTTCGTTCGATTGTGCACTCAACAGGCCGAGAGTCACTGTGGCCATCTCTGTCGTCTTCTTGGAGGAGTCCCAGCCTGAGAATCCGCCGAAAGAGCAGGGTCCTGTCGAAGGCGCAAATGTGGAAGCAGAGCAGAAAGGTTCGCAGGGCCAGCCCAGCGGGAGCAAGGAGATTCTGCAGGAGGACTCGAGGCGCGTTCAGGCAAATCTGATGGAAACTCCTTCAGCGGTCCACTGCAACGCAGAACTCTCCCATGATAGTGGCGAACCAGAAGATTATGGATGCAGAATCGAGGAGGTTGCTCCTGATGAGTAATTCGGCCCTCCTTTTTTTGTTTCTCATGCTATTTCTCTGCCCTCTCTGAGGGCGTGTTATGTTGTTTCAATGTTTCCTTCAGCTATGGTCCAATTTTTGTCAGTGACCAGTCTCAGTTTTTACAGTGGTCCAGTTTTTGTTATGGTCCAGTTTCATTGCTATATAATGTCAATGTTCCTAGTTTTAGTCAAAGACATTCCAGTACGATCCCCTGCGTGGGATTTTTTCAGTTGGTGGTTCTTCAGGCTGGTTTCCCTCTCGCAGGGCAGCCAAAAACTAGTATCTGTCAGTTCAAATTGCCTCCACGAAGGCACTATTAAGGCTTCAGCCTGATGTACTATATTTGTTTACTGTTAATAGAATACTCTAACTTAGAAAAAAATATATATAAACTGTCTATGTAAATATGAAAATGTCCTGAATTTGTGTCTATGTAAATATGAAAATGAATTTGGAATAACATTATGTGAGTGTGAGGATCGTAGTTGGACATAAATAATGAGTGATGTAAATAGGAAATGGGGCAGGAAAATGGAAAGAAAAGCATATATTTTGAAAAAACAGATAATATTTTTCTGAACAAATTATAATTAAGTCATTCATGATAATAAGTATATATGCCATTTAAATTTTCTGAAAACATGTAAATGAGAAGAAATTGGGCTAAGCAATTTCCTATTGAAATGTATAGAAATGAATATCGTTGTCCTTCATGAAAAGAAACTTTAGTTGCCGGGGGAATAAAAAGTTAAAAACGACTTATCTATGACTTGATGAGCGTTTGAAACAACGTAAATCTACTTCAGAAATCTAATGAGGATTCTAAATACACCTATCTCTAGTAACACTGATTTCTACATTTTCAAAAGAATGTGAGTAATAGTCATAATTTTCACATGATTAAAGTTATGGAATATTTACCTCATGTTTCAAGGATTTTAACTGAATCTTTGAAAAACTCATCAAATAAAAAGGAAACTTACA
The DNA here is from genome assembly GCA_034641835.2 of Pinus albicaulis. Classification (NCBI taxonomy): domain Eukaryota; kingdom Viridiplantae; phylum Streptophyta; class Pinopsida; order Pinales; family Pinaceae; genus Pinus; species Pinus albicaulis. The sequence goes on along the minus strand of CM076570.1, from coordinate 1,490,050,834 downwards.
ACCTACATAATCTTTGAAAAACTCATCAAAATAAAAAGAAACTTACAAGCTTTTGTTTCAGAAAAAACGTGTAAAAGCATTTTGAATAATCTCGTTGGCTAATAAGTCAACTTTCTGAGTAGCATTCGTGCTAAATGTTGAGTCAATGTCACATTATTTTGTCGAAACTGTTCAGACCTTGTTTTAATATAAATTTTGTGTTGGAAATGTTTAAATATAGAAGAGATTCTTCCACTGATCCATTCTACTTCAACACCAATCCTCTATACAAAACATGGAACTTTGGAAACGTCTTACCCCGCAATCACTAAAGTCCATGAAACCCTTTAACTAAAATCATTTTTTTAAAGAAGAATAATCTTGCAAAATAAAAAAAATGACATTTTAATGAGAAAAATTGCTTACCGCTGATGGACAAAACGCAGATCCGCCGAAAAAAGCTAAGGCATTTAGTGCATGGCAGAGAAACAACTCAATGCAAAGAACTATATAAATAGCATATTTTAAAGATGAGTATTGAATTATCGATATCGCTATCCAACTTGTCATCGTTTACTTGATTTCTCATTGCCCCCATCGTTCCCACCAGAAGAGGGATTTCCAAGTTTCCACCATAAGCGAGAGAGAAGAACATATTCACTGTAATATGGTCTAAGAACACAGCAAGCAGATCATGCACGACTAGAGGATTTTAGAATCTTTACAAGCATGCAAGTAACAGATTCCAAAGTAACACAGCAAGAAGAGATCATGTACAACTCTTGGATTATATAATCTTCAGGGTAATGCAAATAACAGATTCCAAAAAAATACATTATTCACAAAAATTGAATAGGCCAATGCCGTGATTGTCAACAGATTTTGAGTAACTTGATAAGAAACACATTTTGAACTCAGAAGAAGTTTTGTAGATTTTCGGTTAGTTATCGTAATAGATTACTCGTAGCACAATGAACAGATTCCATTTATCAGAATATAGTCGTATCGGCATATTTTATTTATCAGATTATTAAGCGATAAGGTCCCTTAAGGAGCGGAAAGACTGACAACCACGTTTCACCTAAAAACCATATTTGTAATTCATTACATATTCATTGAAATCGTTGTAAAAAAATTCGAAATCCAACCAATTAAAACGATAAATTCACTAAGGGAAGATGGGAGAAACAAAAGCTAAAACCCTAAAATACATTTCGATCAGTAAATCCATTTTCAAGCCTGCAAAAGAAATCGATCAAAATATGAGATGCATTTTAACCAATGCATCTGTTCACAAATTCATGAACATATGATATGCCGCGTGGACCCACATGAATAAATTTTCTCTCGTAAAAAGACTTATACCCCTCTTGGAAAGCCAAAAAGGGGCAACAAAATAGAGCCCTTACCGTGATGGGCGATCCCGTGTTCAAAACCTTCTGACCACGGACAAGCCCCTCAGTTTCATCCATGGCAATGGTCCTGACAGTGTTCTCTCCCAAATGCTGGGCGACCTCAAGCACAAGACGAATGGGATTGTCAAGGACCTCCATCGCTGTGAGGATCGGCGGCAACCCCGTCGGAAAACGGACATCAACGACAGCACTGATGACCTGCGAGACATGGCCGATGGCTCCAGCACCGGTGAACTCATCAGTCACATTTCCAGAGAGGCCAGCGCTTTTTGGGCCACCAACGGAAGTAGGAGGCTGCGCAGGGGCGGCCGCCGCAGCGCCGGTCGCGTAGTCGACAGCACGGTTCAACAGAAAAGGGTCGGCAGAGGCGGCCCTTTCCACGCGCCCACTTCTGACAACACCACCGGGTAACCGCCCGGAGGCCGCAGGGGTTGATCTGTGGGCGACCTTGCGGGCGCCAGCGCATAACAAAGACGCTACAATTTAACATAATGTGTTAATAGGCTAGCAGGCCTATAGTTTTAGTTGTAAAATAGTTGCGAGAGATTGCCATACAAATATAGCCGATAACCCTTAGGTTTGACCTCAGATCTCTCAACCCACAATGATTTTAAATATTAAAATTTTGCCATACTTCCGCAATTTTACTTTAATTTCATTCACACCTGAACAGTTTAACAAACCAAGTCACTTTAATGATCTTAGAGCATAAGGAAATGTTTATGGTGGTTCTTACCAAAGATTAGATTACAAAAGCAAATAACCATGCTAGAGATCTAGTATCTAATGTATTAATCTTGAAAGTAAGAATATAAAAAAGAAATTAAAATGTAGGGAAGGAACTTGCAACTTTAATGTTCTCCAATAAGGAAATTGTACCTTTATATACCCCCTTGTTTCCTTTGTCATCCACAATCCTAGAGATAAAACCTCCAACAATGTGCCCAAAACATGAAAACACACATATAAAAATTGTACAAATCAAATCTATCACTTATACATAAAAATATGTTTTAATAAATAAGCTTGGAGCTTCATGTGTATTATGCAAAAAAACTTATTCCCTTTATAGTTAATCAAATTTTATTTGACAAAGCACCATGTAATCAAAGTTTATTTGTGGGGAAGACAAGCACCATGTAATCAAAGTATTTACTCGGCGCACTCTTCACTTTGGTCCATATTCAATCCTCAATTGAACCTTCGCATCATATGGGAAAATTTAGCTTTGGTTTTAAAAGGAGACCAAATCACCAGCAAGTCAAAACATACATTAACCTGACCAACAGGATTATACCCAGTTCCCACGACAATATCACTTTAATTGATGCAAACTCTTATGTTTGAAATCCAAATATGCTCTTTATTCAATGTGCTCACGTAACATTTCAATTACCCAAGTCTTTGACCTTGGTTAATTAACCACGCACCAATATTCATAAATGTACACTTCGTTCATGCCTCAACCATGCATTTGGACCCTTTGTTAACCCTTGTGTAACTTGACAACGCTAACACTGTTGATCTCTGATGGTTAAGATCGGACGGAAATCGCGCGACTAACATGAACGTCCTTTGTTTTCCCAAAATTACGTGACATAAGTGGGATTCTAAAACCGCCTATCACCACGTGTCGAGCAATGAGTGATATCACGTTCTATTTCAAAGAAACTGCTTACCATTTGGAAGCCACGTAAAAACCATATGTGGTTTTCCCAAACTACTTCACTTCAAAATTTCGCCTTCAATTCTACACCTTCGATTTGCACGGTTCAATTCTCTGCCATTGAATGAGTCTTGACTCATACTTCACTGCGTCCTCGCTTTTTGTTCATTGATTCCTCATTCGGTTCATTGCTTGACTTATGGTTTCATTAAACCTTCACTCTCTACGCAGTCGACCAAATAGGGCCAGGTTCCCATCCAATCCTTCGACACTATACTTTGATCCATAATGCAATTACTAACGCCTCAGGTCCACAAGCTTAAACCACCGTTACGTGGAGAATGGATTCCATTCCATTCTCATAAATTCACTGCTACTCCTTCGTTCGACCATTTGAACAGTCCGGTTCTATCAAAAAAATCCACCACACAACTATTGGCTTATATCTAATGCCACCTCTTGGTTCATTGCGTTGTGACCAAAGTTCCACCGTGTCATTGCTTGACCAGTCACTTCTCCTTTTCACAGCATTTTTGTTGTGCGTATTTTGCCTTTAATTCTTCACTACAATATTTCAATGGTGTTGTGCCTTTGCTTGGTCTTCCACCGTGATACATTTTAATGTTTCGAACATGCATCAAAACCCCCCTATTCATTCATCAACGTAGGAATGGACTTCTACTTCTAAGCTTCTGTGGTTTTTATCCATTAAAACCATAAATGGTCAGCTACAAGTCGCGGATATGTAAAACCACTGCTCATATTATTTTAGTGTAATTACACAATAAAATGCATAATTAAAACCTCTCCAACATTCCATTTTCACAATATACTCAGGCGCTTTATACCTCAATCAAAATCTAGGGCACTTTCATTAAATAGCATCGATCTACCTTGAAATCGGTACTAAATTTCCAGTCTAGTGAATTTTCATTAAATAGCATCGATCTCTCTAGTGAATTTTCTCTCTTTCAAAACTAGGTTTGTTGAAAGCACACATCTCCTCAAAACACTTTGTAGCTAATGTTTTCCCTTTAATTGAGAATTGTGTTTAATGTATCTTTAGTGAGGCACATGTCTTCTAAAATATGTGTTATTTTAGCACGTAATACTCAGAATAGTGCATTAAATGTATGAGCAACAAGTCAACACAACACCGTGGCACTACTTCTCCATGATATCTATTTTTTTCTTATTATGAAGTTCCAACCTACTAGAAATAGTTCAGTATAGTGCCCCCTTTGTAATAACTTGTTCTTTTCCTTTAGTAACCATATATATCTATTGATTTTTGTTTGTAGGGATGAAATACAAACATTTCCTAGAATGATCCTCCTTGAGCACACCTTCTCCAAGACTGTTCACCGTTTGCATGGTTGAAACACGAAATAAGCCAATAATAATCCCTTTTGACTATATCACCTCTCAATATTTACCTTTCTCATTGTAATAATTAACATGTGTGGATGAAAATAGGTCTAATTTGACTTCATGAAGAAAATAAACCATGCATATATGGCTAGGTTGAATTGCATCATGTGAAGTTTCCAAGAAGAGGCTTACATGCAAGGTGTGGGAATAAAGGTTTATTTTCTCTAAAATAGTATGATGCATAGAGAGGCTAAAATAAAAAAGGATAAGGTGTATAAAAATAGAAAAAGGCCCTCAAGCAAGGCATCGCTTCCTAGGCTAGATTAGAGCTCTAGGCATCCTCCAATTTTGAACAAAATACGATGGTGGAATTTCAAATAAATTGATGCCCTAACTATCACACCAGGATGGAACCCTTGATGCTCCTTTGACTTGAGGATTTCTTGAAGGTTTTCACTTTGTATTTCATCATTCAAAACCTATTATCTTAACTATAAATGATCATTGGATGAGCCTTTACCACGGTATATCTTCCAAACCTTAGTCTCTTATAGTATTTCTCTCAAAAAACAATTCATGGAAAGTCACCCTAGATTCTCCCAAAGCTCATACTTTAATTGAATTTTTACTTGCCTCACTTTGAAGCCTAGTATAAACACGTCAATCACAAGAGAGGGATTTTGGAAGTTTTTATCTTAGGCATTCATCATTTTTTAATATTCCTAAACCCAAGGTCATCTTTCCCTCAGGCCTTTCTTGGAGAGTCCTTCTTTTGCTTCTAAAGTAGGGAACCTATTATCTAATCCTCTTCTTTGAATGGGCATTGGAAATCACATTGTGCATCATTATTGGTCTCATCATTCTAGTAATTTCCCTATATCGAGACTACTCCCATCAGTGAAAGTTCATAAAGAGCAAGGGAAATTGAATGAGGTGACAATGGGTCCTTGTCCCATTGTTTCCACTTGATCTAGTAGTAGTCCCTTTGGAACCCCTCCTAGGACCCTTGCTAAATTAAGCGCTAACATTTTTCAAAAACAAGTATAAAGCAGATGGCTCACTTGAAAAGAATAAATCTAGGCTTGTGGCAAAAGGTTTTACACAAAAAGAAGGGGTCTATTATGAGAATAAATTTTCCCCCATAGCAAAATGGGATACCATATGGACATTCTTTGCCCTAGAAACTCAAAAAGTTGGAAATTCCATCAAATGGATGTAAAAATTGCTTTCTTGAATGGAGATATGAAAGAGAATGTTTTTGTGTCCCAACCAGAAGGATTTTTTGTGAAGGGTTAGGAACATAAAGCATGCAAGCGGTAAAATCCTTGTATGGCCTCAAGAAAGCACCACAAGCCTGGTAGAATAAGGGGTTAGGGGAATAGGGGCTTAAGGGTTAGAGGTTTAGGGTTTAGGGGAATAATGTGTTAGTGGTTAAGGGGTTAGGGATTGGGGGCTTAAGGGTTAGGGGATTTAGGCGCATTTAGGGGTTAGGGGCATAATGAGTTAGTATTTAAGGGATTAGGGATTCGGGTTAGGGGAATAATGAGTCAGTGGTTAAGGGATTATGGATTGGAGGGTTAGGGGTTAGCGGATTTAGGGGCATTTAGGGGTTAGGGGAATAATGAGTTAGTGGTTAAGGGATTAGGGATTGGGGGCTTAGGGGTTGGGGGATTTAGGCACAGTTAGGGGTTAGGTGAATAATGAGCTAGTGGTTAAGGGATTAGGGATTAGGAACTTAGGGGATTTAGAAGTTAAGGATTTAGGGGTTAGGGGTGAGGGGTTAATGGGTTAATGGTTAAGCGTTAACAGTTTAGGGGTTAGGGGGTTAAGGGGTTAGGGGTTTAAGTGTTAGTGGTTTAGGGGTTTAAGGGTTTAGAGGTTAAATGGGTTAGGGTTTTAGGGGTTTAGGGGGTTAAATGGGTTAGGGGTTGGGAATTAGAGCTTAAGGGGTTAAGGGTTAGGGAGTGCCAGGACATTGCAAGGGAGAACTAGGTCAAAATGCATGGAAATGAACGAATAAGAGTGTGTGCCAAGTAGTGTCAATGAAATCCAAGTGTCTCAAGGATAAAGTGTGTTAGGGGAAGGCCGAAATAAGACTTGTAGGAGGTAAGCTTATGGTTACATAAAGGGTTGCGCAAAGTAGTTTCAGACAAAGGGAAACTTTGGGTTAGGCACAACATTTATTTTTCATTGACTTGGTTGGGTTCCCAAGTCGCAAAAAAAGTAAGGTTATCTATGACGGCATGAAAGCTAAGGAATACCAAGGTGTGTCAGGGAATTCCTAGAAGTACTAACACATGTTAGGTAGTTCCAAGGCATGATAGGCATGCCAAGATGTGGCAGGTGCCAGGGTGTGGCATGAATACATGCTAGGGAGTGTGAGGGCCAAGTGTCAAGGAAACACAAGGGAGCACTAGTTTAAAATTCATGGAAATGAAGTATCAGCCAGTTCCAGGTGTGCTAAGAAGCGAGTGACATAGTATTCTAGGAATTGCCAAGGCATGTTAGAGTGCTAGGGAAGCATACAAAGATGTTCCAAGTGCCAAGGTGTGCCAATGCATGCTAAGGAGTGTTAGGGAGTGCCAGGAAAACATAACATAGCACTAGGTCAAAATTAATACATGAATGAATAAGAGTGTGTGACAGGGAGTGTTAGCGAGTTCTAGGTGTTGAGATTCAACAAGATGATGAGCTTAGTGAAAAGAGTCTCCTTCACTAAGTGGGCCCGTAGGCTATTTTTGGCGCAAGTCTATTTTTAGACTATGTCTATTTTTAGACATGGAGACCATATTTCAGAAGTTGCAGGATGCTATTTGTGGATGGTTGGTCAAGTTGGAAAAATAGATGGATTTCTATTTTTAGACATATTGGGTGAAGTCTATTTATAGATTGTTGATCTAAAAATAGAAGTGTCGATTATTATTAGCTCTTACTAATAATTAGACCCTAAATAACAACTTATTCTCTTGGAGCACTTAATTTCAGTTAACAGGTGTGGTAGATTAGCTAGCTGAAGGAATTACACAATTCCTAGGGTTTAATGGTGTTCATGCATGGAGGACTCAAGTCAGGACTCAAGTGGCAAAGTTATGATGGAGTTGGTGAAGTATTTCATGGAGTTTGTTTTAGTTTAACTACATCCTTGGAGTTAAACTCAATTGAACTAATTGTGTCTATTTCTAACTGATTGATACATTAGTGGGAGTGGAGTGAATTAATTAGTTAAATTAATTCACAAATAATAACTCATTAATCAACTGAACAGAGACAACAGTTAACTACTTGCATGGGAGTTCCAGTGGAGACTCAACGGAGAGATAGGTGAAAGGGTAGTGTGACTATCAGTTGTGACTATGTTGATGCATCCAATGCATCACACATCCATTGGAGATGCCAATGAGGATTGCGCAGTCAAGGCAAGGGTAATTTGAAGTCATTCAGAGCTATTCAAATCAGGGTCAACCCAAATAAATCTAATTTGGGGGTTCCATTGCAACAACATTTTCCCCACAACAAGCACAAGATCAAGCTAACATGTGTGATGTGTGCGTTTAAAGAGATGGATAGGTAGGTTTACCCTTACAAGAACATGGCACCTTAAAATCTGACCACGATTACTGAGTGCAAGAATTTGCCAAATGGCATTATGAGTGGAGCCTTTTCCAGAAGAGATTATTCATTTACATTACAATATATACAACATGCAGTTAGTGTTCCATCCATGTTAGGGCACACACTTGATGGTGTCAATCCTTAAACTGGTATAAAAAAAATGATTTTATATATTCACATACGGGACAGTCACAAGATGTCAACAAAATCACATACTTATCGAAATCCTCAACCAGGAATATGCTACATTGCTTCTTAATGTGCTTTCAACTAGGTAGGCATCAATGACAATCATTACAATGGGTTAGGGGGATCTAAGAGAGAATTATGTAAGGAGTTCCTTCTAGGTAAAGGCCATTGGTATTACTATTGTTAAAGGGGGTGGCCTACAAGGATACATTGGTAGCTATTGATGCAAGAGCACAATTTCAACAATTTATTTCAAAATTTGTATTTGTCCTCCATAAGGTCTTAGAGATTTATAGAAGAGGAAGTTGGTTTCCTTGTTGCCCTATGATTTTGTAGAATTTCTAACTTCATATTTGGGATAGGAAATTTTAGTAATTTTAGGCATAAGTTAAGATGTTTTTATTTTTATTTTTAAGGCCTCGTAGTCATTAGGAAAGTTGAGTCTTATGATTAGGATTACTTGTGGCATCCTATGTATTTTTCAAACTCCAATACACCAAGGCAAATATGTGGAGGACATTTGGGGGAAATGTGATTGTCCATCAAATGTAGATTGGATTTGGGGAACTTGTAGCTCTTTTCCTTGGACCCTGCTAGTTCTTAGAGGTTGTATTTGGAGCGGTTAGCAGGAAAAAGCATAATATGCCCAAGAATATTAGCGTTGGAGCACCTATGGTTTGGGATAAAGGATAAGGGGTTCTAGGAGTTAATGGGTTTAAGGGTTTAGGAGCAAGGGGTTAAGGGTAAAGGGTAAAGGGTAAAGGGTAAAGGGTTAGGGCTTATGGGATTTAGAGGTTAGGGGGTTTAAGGGTTAGAGGTTAATGGCTTAGTGGCTAAGGGATTTAGGGGTTAATCTCAACCATCAAGGGCTTACATGTTAGGGGATTTAGGGGTTAAGTGCCTAAGGGTTATGTTATTTAGGTGTCAGAAGGTTAAGGGGTTAGGGGTTAATGAGTTTAGGGGTTAGGGGTTATGGGTTAAGGGTCAAGGTTTAAGAGGATATGGGATTAGGGTTTATGGGGTTCAAGGATTATAAGTTAGTGGTTAGGGGTTAAGGGGTTAATGGCTTTGGGTTTAAGGGATCAAGGGGTTAATTTGTTATGAGTTATGGGTGTAGGGATTAAGGGATTGTGGCTTTGGGGTTGAAGGGATAGGGACTTTAGTGGTTATGGGTTAAGTGCATATGGGTTGTGATAATGTGGCCCCTAATCCCCTTGTCACAACTATTGGGAGTTCCCCTATCAATTTCTCTCATTGCCTTACCTATAGGTCCCCTAGCCCCTATGCCATAAGGCCCTAAGGCTCCTTCTCATTCTCTAATGTTAGGATTATAGATCTCAGTAAACCATGCTCGAACCTCTCACTTCTACCCATCCATGCTACCCTTATGTACCCTTGCCCCGCTCAATACACCAAAAGACCCCCCTCCCCCAAAATTCATGAGAATTGAACATTTGGAGGCGATCATTTAACAACAACTTCACAACTACTCCATTTATAATGGTGTCTTGGAGCTATTAGATGTCATTTCATTGAGCTACAGTGATAGGTGAGAGCTATGCATAGCTCACTAAAGGTGTATCAAGAGACTATTAGTCTATTGGCTATATAATTTGACTCTTTTTTTGTGACTTAGCGAAATGGAAAAGATGTGGAGACAATCTCCATTCTTCTTCTTTCACCGGGCCATATAAAATAAATGAAGCAAATAGTCTCAACCCCTTGGAGAAGGAAAGTTGAGAACAATAATTAGCATGAACAAACAATGAATCCAATGAGTTAAGCTTAGAGGGGTCTCTCTTTGTAAAAAAGCATCCATAAGCTTGTTAGAGTTAGTATGAATCTTTACTAGAGATTGAGTAGTCTTCACATCACCAACCACATCCAATAGAAAGATACCAACCCCTACAATAAAAATGATGTCTCCAAATAAGGTGTAGTTAATACCAATAATATCACCTTATGAATCTATTACAATATGATTTGGAAAGTATGTTTCCATACACGTGTGAAAGAAAAAATCCATTTAGTTAGCAAAAGGAAGTCTTTTTTAAGACCTCCAGAAACCCCCTTGAAGGCGACAAGAAGGGTTTGAAACCATATAATACAAGTCAATCTATGAACCCTATTTCTAATGTTTTCTATGCATGTGTTTGTTCACTCGGTTTGACATGTGATAGACAATATATGAAGCCTTTTTTTCCACATATCATCTTCATTAGATATCATGTTGCTAAGAATGAAGTGTCTGGATTACAGTTAAAGTTCCTATTTTAGTTTGTTGTCTTTTTTTGTCTTTTAGAGTACAAATCTTTTTGGTATATTGTGCTAAGGTAGTTTGGCTTTCAAATATTCAAGGAATATGTGAGCTAATATAAGAAAATATTGTAATATTTGAAATAACATGATGAACTATTTAGCACAATTTATGGTGTTGGATTGATTGAGATGTTTATTTTTGGATGGATGGATGTACATCACTTTAGCCAATAGACAAAACTCATTAAGCATTGTTGCAAGTATGTTATTGACATGTTGAAGTGCCATTGAGACTTAGAGGTAGAAGATTTAGACTTGTATGTTTTCACCTATCCGGGTGTGATGATACCTTGTAGAGGTAAGCAAAATTTCCATTTTTTAAACTTTTGGATATATTCTATACGCTCTTGAGAGAATTTCAGCCTTTTAAATAAAACTACAAATAAATGTACATTCATGCAATAATTAATAATTGATTTGGGGTTGACTCAACAAATTGTAGCATGTTGGCTTGTTGAATTTATTAGTAATTTAATTAGGGCTTGATAAATTTGTAAGCTTCAGTGGGATTTATTGCAATTGTATGTGTTTTAGAGAAGCGAGTTTGGAGTGGTGGTTGTGCTTCCTTTATTGAATTTGATTTCTTTGGTTCTTCTTCTTGTGCATGCCCACTATGGTATATTCTCGTTAGTGGTTAAGGGGTTAGGGATTGGGGGCTTAAGGGTTAGGGGCATAATGCATTAGTATTTAAGGGATTAGGGATTGGGGTTAGGGGAATAATGAGTTAGTGGTTAAGGGGTTATGGATTGGGGGTTTAGGGGTTATGGGATTTAGGCGCATTTAGGGGTTAGAGGAATAATGAGTTATTGGTTAAGGGATTAGGGATTGGGGGCTTAGGTGTTAGGGGATTTAAGCGCAGTTAGGGGTTAGGTGAATAATGAGCTAGTGGTTAAGGAATTAGGGATTAGGGGCTTAGGGCTTAATGGATTTAGCAGTTAATGATTTTAGGGGTTAGGGTTAAGGGGTTAATGGGTTAATGGTTAAGCGTTAACGGTTTAGGGGTTTAGGGGTTTAGGTGTTAGTGGTTTAGGGGTTTAAGGGTTTAGAGGTTTAGGGTTTAGGGGTTAAATGGGACAAGGTTTTAGGGGTTAAATGGGTTAGGGGTTGGGAATTAGGGCTTAAGGGGTTAGGGGTTAAGGGTTAGTCATTTAGGGTTTACAGGGTTAAATGGGTTTAGGGGTTTAGAGGTTTAGGGGGTTAGGGGATTTAGCAGTTAAGGATTTTAGGGATTAGGGGTTAGGGGTTAAGGGGTTAAGGGGTTAGAGGTTAAGAGGTTAGAGGTTTAGGGGGTTAAATGGGTTAGGGGTTTAGAGGTTTAGGGGGTTAGGGGATTTAGCAGTTAAGTATTTTAGGGGTTAGGGGTTAGGGTTTGGGGGTTAAATGGGTTAGGGTTTTAAGGGTTTAGGGGGTTAAATGGGTTAGGGGTCGGGAATTAGGGTTTAAGGGGTTAGGGGTTAAGGGTTTAAGGGGTTAAATGGGTTAGGGGTTTAGCGTTTAGGGGGTTAAATGGGTGAGGGGTTATAGTCATTTCTTAGGTGAACAAGGCACAATCTAGTTGTAGTAACCGTAACTTGGTCAAGTTGTTATATTCAAGGCAAGACTTGGTTGGGTTCCCGAGTTGCAAAAAAGTAAGGGTAATTGTGAGGGCATGATAACTAAGGATTGTCAATGTGTGCCAAGGAATGAAAAGTCATGCTAACTCATGCCAGAAAGTGTCAATGGATGTTGAGGACTGTCAAGGAGTGCCAGGACATTGCAAGGGAGAACTAGGTCAAAATGCATGGAAATGAACGAATAAGAGTGTGTGCCAAGTAGTGTCAACGAATTCCAAGTGTCTCAAGGATAAAGTGTGTTAGGAGAAGGTCATAATAAGACTTGTAGGAGGTAAGCCTATGGTTACATAAAGGGTTGGAAAAAGTAGTTTCAGACAAAGGGAAACTTTGGGTTAGGCACAACATCGATTTTCCAATGACTTGGTTGGGTTCCCAAGTCACAAAAAAAGCAAGGTTATCTATGACGACTTGAAAGCTAAGGAATACCAAGGTGTGTCAGGGAATTCCTAGAAGTACTAAGACATGTTAGGCCGTTCCAAGGCATGATAGGCATGCCAAGATGTGGCAGGTGCCAAGGTGTGGCATGAACACATGCTAGGGAGTGTGAGGGCCAAGTGTCAGGGAAACACAAGGGGGCACTAGTTTAAAATGCATGGAAATGAAGTATAAGCCAGTTCCAGGTGTGTTAAGAAGGGAGTGACACGATATTCTAGGAAGTGCCAAGGCATGTTAGAGTGCTAGGGAAGCATACAAAGTTGTTCCAAGTGCCTAGGTGTGCCAATGTGTGCTAAGGAGTGTTAGGGAGTGCCAGGAAAACATGACAGAGGCGCACTAGGTCAAAATTCATAAATGAATGAATAAGAGTTTGTGACAGGGAGTGTTAGCGAGTTCTAGGTGTCTCGAGGAGGGAGTGACACGGTATGATAGGAAATACTAAGTCATGTTATAGTGTCAGGGCAACATGCATCCAAGATTTTATATATTCACATATGAGATAGTCACAAGATGTCAACAAAATCACATACTTATCGAAATCCTCAACCAACAATATGCTACATTGCTTCTTAATGTGCTTGCAACTAGGTAGGCATCAAATACAACCATTGCAATGGGTTAAGGGGATCTAAGAGAGAATTATGTAAGGAGTTCCTTCTAGTTGGTAAAGGACATTGGTATTACTATTGTTAAAGGGGGTGGCCTACAAGGATACATTGGTAGCTATTGATGCAAGAGCATAATTTCAACAATTTATTTCAAAATTTGTATTTGTCCTCCATAAGGTCTAAGAGATTTTTGGAAGAGGAAGTTGGTTTCCTTGTTGCCCTATAATTTTGTAGAATTTCTAATTTCATATTTGGGATAGGAAATTTTAGTAATTTTAGGCATAAGTTAAGATGTTTCTTTATTTTTAAGACCTCCTAGTCATTAGGAAAGTTGAGTCTTATGATTAGGATTACTTGTGGCATCCTATGTATTTTTCAAACTCCAATACACCAAGGCAAATATGTGGAGGACATTTTTGGGGAAATGTGATTGTCCATGAAATGCAGATCAGATTTGGGGAACTTGTAGCTCTTTTCCTTGGACCCTACTAGTTCATAGAGGTTGTATTTGGAGCGGTTAGCAGGAAAAAACATAATATGCCCAAGAATATTAGTGTTGGAGCAGTTATGGTTAAAACACGAGATTCAAAGTTCAAATCCCCTTGAGTTGCCAACCAAAAAATAATATTTTTTTTATCTATTTATTTATTAAATTTTTAGAATGTGGTTTGATGAAAAAAGAAAAATATAATATAAAAGAAATAAATATGACATGATTAAATTTCATGTGGTTTGAATATCGATTTTCAAAAATAAAAAAAATATAATTTTATCCACTATCCACTCATGGATATTTCAATGCAAACTTCCCAATGCTAATGATTTTGTCTTAATTGCTAACTATCCTAAATGGGTTTCGTCTTAATTGTCATTGTCTTAAGTCGCCATTGTCTTAAATATAAAGTTCTGTCTTAAACATTTTTGTCTCAAAGTGCTTTTGTCTTAAATCTAAAATTTTGTCTTAAAATATTTTTGTCTTAAAATATATTTGTCTCAAAGTGCTTTTGTCTTAAATATAAAGTTTTGTCTTAAAATATTTTTGTCTCAAATTCGTTTTGTCTTAAATATAAAATTTTGTCTTAAAATACTTTTGTCTTAAATATTTTTGTCTCAAATTGTTTTTGTCTTAAATATAAAATTTTGTCTCAAATTATTTTTGTGTCACACTATTTTTGTCTTAAATTTTATATTTAAAACAATTCAATTGACATTAAATTTTAATATAAAATAACTAAAATGAAAAGTGACTTTTTAAGACAAAAAATTTCTTTTGTCTTAAACAAATGTCTTAAAATGCCCTTGGTGTAGTAGTGAGGTGATCTACATCATCTATAATCATTAATATACTACAAGATGAGAGATGTTTTTTAAGCTCCTCTTTACCTTCATCAATACTGTTTATCAGCTTGTCGGCGGTTCCAGTCAAGGTTTTAAGAAGTTTTTTTTGCAAAGAAATTAAAAAGCCTAGCCTTGCTTCCTCTCTCACATTAGGTAAAATACAATATTTACTGTAATTTACAGTCTTCTGATCGAAGAGTTCTTTTGCTAGGGTTGTCTTTCCGACTCCGCCAACGCCAACAATCCCCACAACTTGATGATTTTGAAATAAAACTTTATTTTCGAACTCTTTCATCTTCTCACCCAAACCTACAAGATATTTTGCTGCTCTCCCTTGCTCTGGCTCCACCCTCCTCAACACGGCTTGAACAACATTGTCTAACAACTCGCCCTCGTCGCTGGTTATTTGGGAGAAAATAAATAGAAATAGTGAGAAACAAACGTCTATGCATGTGAATCAAAAAATAACAAAGTAATGCAATCCCGGGAGGGAAGGTTGAGCTCTCACCCATTGAACGCATCCAGCTCGAAACCCTTGATGTCTGCAACATTAGAAAGTGCATTTCTCCACTTTTCAATTCTGGTGGAATCGTACCTTCCCTTTCTTTCATGCTTGAGTAGAGATCGACCATAGACTCCAGCTTGGCCCCGTGTAGACCGCCGAACATCACTGGCCTTTACTTCGTAGAAAACTGGGATGATAGGAGTTCCGGACTCCGACATGAGCACCAGCTCGTCTAAACACCACTTTGAATTTGCATATCCGGGAGATAAAATTGCAACATGTACAGAGGCGCTTGTAATAGCGCTTTCAATTTGAGCAACAATACTTTCTCCTATTTGCAGCTCCTGCCTGTCGAGAAAAACTCGCAGTCCATGTGAAATCAACTTGCGGTACAGATGACTGACATAGGTCTTCTTCACGTCTGCCCTGCTATGGTTGATAAACACGTCGAACCTGTAATTGTTGTTGGAATCAGCAGAAGTGGAAGCAGCCATTGCCAAACGAAAAGTGGCTTCAGCGCAGGGCCTTCGTTAAGAATTTCAAGAGCGCAGATAAATCGATTGGGGATTGTAATGGGAAACGCCTTTGTTGTGCAGGGATATATAAAAACACAGTAAACCATTAGGGTTTTGTTCATTCGCCCTCAATCCTTCGTGTTTGACTCGTTTTCACTTTAATTACTGCATAGACTTGAGTGGCCCTAAATATTTTCTTTTGAAACTGGTTTCCCAGAAATAGGTGGTTTGGTGTCAAAAGTCTCTTTTGAAATTCCAACTCGACATACAAATTTGAAATAATCATTCCTTATCGAAAACTATGCAATAAGGTGTTCCATACCCAAAATCTGACCTAATCAAAATTGTTAAAAGTGTCTGCCACATTCAACAAACATTGACTACCTACAATACGTGTAAAAATGTCAATGTGCACACCCTGTACCTCTGAAACTGGTATAATCTTACAGTTGAACTGCATAATCTCACTATATCCACAGAAAGGTGGGCAAGATGGAACCGCAGGTCCATTCAATCTCTATCATCGCCAACTTCTCCACTATTATTATCTTTAACAAATAAACTTCTAATCCAAATAAATCTTATTATCTTTAACAAATAAACTTTTAATCCAAATAAAAAGATATTTGGGAGTTCTATTTAATATGATTTTTTTTTTAATTATTTATTTTTTTAGATTTAATTTGTTTAAAATTTGGCAAAAAATTATTAAAATTACAAATTTAATGGGTAAACTCATAATCCAAATGCCTTAAAAATTTTCAGAATACTAAATCCATATAATAAAAAAATCTGTTTAAATAACACAAATAAAAATTTCACCTCAAAATTTTTCCCATTAAAATTTACTAAAAAAATCACAATGAAAACACCTCCACTTATTAATACCTTCCACCAACTTAAAACCAAAAAAAATGTGACCCTCATATTTGCCATGGCATATATTTCTTTGTAAATCTTTCTTGATATAAAATATAATTTAACTAGCAAAATTTTCATAAAATAATGGTCTAATCATACATTTTGCACATTTTACAAATATTACATTTTAGCAATATGTTTGATTTTTGGAGTGATAATACCTCTATATATTTCATTTTAAAGAAACAATTAGCTACACTCTCAAATACTTTGGAACACTTTTTCCATTGAGACCACATAGACTTCCTATGCACCTTTCCTCTCCCGATGAGAATTTGTTTTTTAAATAATTAAAATTAAAATTATATAAAACGTTGATTTGTTTTTAAATAATTAAAAATAAATAAAATTAAAATTATATGAAATGTTGATATTTATTTTTTTTTAATTTTTTTTTCACAAGATCGGTTGCTGATTGATATTCAAAAGAAAAAGAGAGGGAGACGGATCTCCATTTTTACAAAATGGCGTTGGTAATGGGAGGACCAACAGTAGATGCAGTTGGTGTCAATTTCTGCTTTACAATTTGCTTCCTTCGTTGTGAAAAAGAAGGAGACAATACAAACTCTAACAAACTGCAGTAAAATATAACAGATTTTACATTTCATATTTTAATTTTACAGGTGTATCGCATTTGCCGCCCATTGAGATGGTAATAGTGCCGCTCGACTAATTCAAAAGGTATGTTGTTTGACGGTCTTTGACAGGTCTTCAAGACAGCCTGTGAAGCTGACAGGGACGAAAACATGGCCGCAAGAAGACAAACTCTGGGGCAGAGAAACTCTATCTGGGTGAGCAGATAAGCAGAATTCATGGAGCAGTGTCCGAGTTGCGGCTGAAGTCGATAGAGTGTGGTTGGGAAGAGATCAACTGGAATATGTAAACATTCGTTTGAGCACAAGAGGTTGAATACACAGAGGGCGCAGAGCTTAATGGGTTTTGAAAGGGCGATCCATAGAGAGTTAGATTTTGATGCTAATAAGATTACATCTGTGGGGATCAACGCCATTGGACGAAAGGCAGAAATTTGAGTCTTCGCAGAGAAGCTGGGCAAAGGGCTTCGGAGACCACGAGCAGTAATCTGCTGTGGGGCGGATCTGCTGAGAGAATAAAACCTGATCATGGCAAGAAGAAATATTGGTCAGAGCCATTACATCGGAGGTTACCGACAGTGTGAGAGCAGGCTTTGTTTGCCAGTTCATCAGCAGTTTTGTTGAGAGATCTAAGGACATGATAGAATCGATTGCCATTCATCGACTGGTCAAGAGATTGGCATCGTTCAATAATTTGTTGTAGAATCAAATTTTGGGCTTTTCTGTTACTTACCATCAGACTGATGACAATGGCAGAGTCTCCAATTATTATAGCCTTGGCTATACCAAGTTTCTGAAGCTGGAGCAAACCTTGAAAGAGGGCAAGAGCTTCAGCCCTGTTGTTTGAAGCAGAGCCCAGACCCCATTCATATTCAGTTAACACAACTCCGTTACCGTTGCAAATAAATCCTCCAGCCCCAGCCATTCCTGGGTTGGACTTGGAGGCTCCATCGAAAAAGAGATAATGGGTGTTGCAGTTCCTGAGCCATCGAGCAAATTCTTCTTCTTTCATCCTAATTTTCCAGCTACATCTGGAGTTGTCTCTGCTATTGGGATTACTTCTGTTTTGTTCTATGTTGATTCTGTCTAGAATATGCCCTATGTAATTCCTTTCTTCGACATTTAGATCCAGCACCTTCAGATTCCCATGACATTTTGTGGACAGAGCTTCCAAGTTGAGATTCCAGGCTTTGTTATAGAGTTTTCTAACATTAGTTTCTTTACCTTTGAAGATCATACTGTTTCTTGCCAACCAGATGTTCCAAAGAAGGGTACAGGGCAAGGCGTTCCAGACCCTTCGAGCTGCGTTGTTTGCTTTTTTCCCCCACAGGTAGCTTTTTTTCCATATGTGCAGCACTTCAGATATGCTAGTGCCAGGCGCCCAAGCGGGATTGTGGCTCCGAAAAGCTTCCTTCCAGCAAGCTGAGGCAAATGGACAGTCTATAAATAGATGATGGCTTGTCTCTTCTTCGGTTTGGCAGTTTGGATAGCGATATGGCCCATTTATTCCTCGCTTTCTGAGGTTCTCAGCGGTGAGGGCTTTCCCTCTTAAGAGGATCCATAAGAAAAATTTGATTTTTTGGGAGAGTTGATGCCTTCCAAACAATTCTCCAATTGATGCAGATCTGATGATAAGCAGCCTTAATAGTGTAGACTGTGCCTGAAGGGTCCCATCGAAAGTCATCGGGAAGGTAGTGTTTGGAAGGTGCTATACCATGAAGATGAACTTTCAAGGAGTTGAGACTGATTTCTGTGTCGGCTGGTATGTGAGGGAAAGTCCAACCTTTCCAGGTTTGAGAGTGGGCTTCCCATTGAGAGATCCAATCCAGAGTTTGTATCCCTGCACTGTTGAAAAGAGCTAGAATCTGCTGAGTACCAGGTCTTCGACTTATGGGCTGTTGCCCCATTATTTTGTCTTCTCCAATTCTTATGTAGTTGCCGCCTTTGGGCATTTTGGAAGTGTTTTGTTCAAGGAGAGGTATAGTTTTCTTACACATCCTCCAGATTTTTGAACACTCTCTGTTAGGAAGCTCATGATCCAAAAGCTGATGCCTTGGGTAGCTGAGATATTTTTTTTCTAGAACAGTCTTCCACCAAGCATTCCGGCCAGATATGAGTCTCCAAACCAGCTTGCCAGCAAAGGCAAGGTTTAGGAATTTAGAGGATCTGATTCCCAGGCCTCCATTCTCACATGGCTGAGTGACCTGCTTCTAGCTTACCAAGTTGTATTTTTTTTTCTCAATTCTCCCTCCTTGCCAAAGAAAGTGACGAAAAAGAGCATCCATTTTAATATGAAAATTGGCAGGAGCTTGTATGAGTGTAAAACAGTACAAGGGCAGGGAGGAGAGGCCTGCTTTAAGAAGAATTATGTGCCCTGTAGGATTAAGCCAAGAGGTGCCCCAATGCTGTATCTTCCTTTTCATCTTGTCGATAATAACTTCCCAGGCTGCAGCTTTCAAGTTTCCGGCACTCACAGGCATGCCCAAATAATTAAAATGCTCCCAATCCAGCTTACATGGAACCCCAAAAATAATGGAAATCCTATGAAGAACTTGTGCCGAAGTGTTCCACCCATATATACAGCTCTTAAGATAATTTATCAGACCTCCAGAATAGCTCATGTATTTATCTAGGAGAGCTTTGAAACGGCGGGATATGATGTTTGAAGCTCCCCCCATGAGAAGAGTATCGTCAACAAACTAAGAGTGACTGATGTTCTTAGCTCCATTATCAAATTTGATCTCGGTGATGAGGCCCATGCGACGATTGTAATCCAGAGCTCTACTAAAAGATTCAGCTATCAAAATAAAGAGATAAGGTGAGAGGGGGCAGCCTTGTCTAAGACCTCGAGAAGATTGGAAGGGTGGTCCAGGTCTGCCATTAATAAGAGGGGAGATCCAAGGTCCAGTGATGCAGGCTTTGATAAGGCTGATAAAGGAAGAGGCAAATCCCATTTTTTCAAGCACGGCAGTTAGGAAGTAGTGCCTAACATGATCAAACACATTGGCTAAGTCTAACTTTAAGATGAAGCCTTTCTCATTTCTGGTTTGACTGGAGTGGATAGCCTCTTGGACAAGAAGGATGGAGTCCGAGATTTTCCTATTGGCCAAAAAACCCCCTTGATTTTCAGAAATGACAGAGGGGAGGATAGGTTTTAGTCGAGTAGCCAAGATTTTCGTCAAGATTTTATATGATGAGTTACACAGCGATATGGGGCGAAAACGAGAGAAGGTCAAAGGTCGATTTTCTTTAGGGATAAGTGCAAGGTGGGTTGCATTAGTGAATCCTCCTATTTTGCATTTGCGTTGGATCCATCTTAGCATCTTGACAAGGTCTTTTTTAATTATTCCCCAGTAAGTTCTATAGAAACAGATTGGAAAGCCATCTGGGCCTGGGGCTTTATCTGGCTGAAGAGCCCAGATGGCATAATGTATTTCTTCTTCATTGATTTCCTTAATCAAATCTGCATTAATATCCTCATTGATTCCTTCGGGCATGTGCTGTAGGAGGTCTAAATAATCCTCTGTTTCATTAGACTCAGTTAAAAGGTTGTTGTAGTAGGCTGAAGCAGTTTGCTTGATAGCTTCTTGGGTCTTTTGAGGGCGGCCTTCCTCATCGTTGATCATGGTGACATTATTTCTGACTTTCCTGACAGTTGCTTGCTTATGGAAAAAGGCTGTATTTTTGTCTCCTCCTTGTAGCCAAAGCTGTCTTGACTTAATTCTCCATTTCTGTTCTTCTTCTCTATTAACCCGGTACAGCTGATAATATATGTCACTTTCTAATGCTTTATCCTCGTGGGACAGCCCGTTCTCCTCTATTTTCCTGTGGTTTTCTTTCAATTTATTTTTTAGCTCAGCTTTGGCATTTTCTGGTTCTTTGTAATGCTGCTTCACCCAATCCTTCAAGGCATGTTTTGTATTTTTCAGTTTGCATTCCCAAATGAACCCCGGTGATCCTTCTATGTGATGCTGCCAGGCTGTTTTGATAATCTGATCCACAATGGGATTGCTGCACCAAAGAGGGTTATATTTGAAAGGCAACGGCCCCAAAGGACAATGTGCTTCAAGGACAATGCTAATGGGGTAGTGATCAGAAACTAAATAAGGCAGGATTGCAGCATGAGCAGTGGAGAACTCAGAGAGGAAAGAAGTGTTAACCAGAATTCTGTCAAGATGCTCCATTATGTTATCTCTGCCCAGCCTGCGGTTGTTCCAAGTGTACCTCCGATTTTTTGGGATGATATCTACTAAATCGCACTCTTGCATGATGTCTTCCAGCTTTACTCTATAAGGATCATGCGTAAAAATGCCTCCTCTTTTTTCATTGGCGTGTAATATAAGATTAAGGTCTCCCCCAAGGATGATATTTCTATTATCTTCAACTTGGATGTCTTCTTGTAGAGTGACCTAGCACCACTCTTTGTCTTTGAAATGGTTCGGTGCATAAATGTTATAAATGACTATTTTCTTGTGCTCTGCTTGCTTTTCTAATATGACTCTGACCCAGTATTGATTGATAGTATTGGATGTGCATATCCAAATATTTTTGTTCCACATAGTGGTGATTCCACCAGAAGCTCCTCTTGCTTCACATATATGTCCCTCATAATGCCTGAGCTGTTCTATAATTCTTGTCATCTCTTGCAGCCTTTGCTTTGTTTCCTGAATCATTACAATTCCTGGCTTCGCTTGGTCTGTAAGATCTTTCAGGGCAACAATTTTTGAGGGGTGCCCCAGTCCCCTATAGTTCCATGATACAAGTTTCATCATTGATTATTTAGGTTTCGGAGAGATGCTCATCCCCCTTGTTCCTTTTGTGTTGCGTCTTTGCTATTTTGACCCAGAATATAAGTTTCTATGGGATTTTGTGTTCCCATGGCAATGTCTTTTTGAGCATGTTCATTCCTTTGTTGTTTGCTTGATTTCCTGCCAGGTCCTTTTTTTTGGGATTCTTGATTGACTCCATGCTCTTTCGAAGAGCTTCCAGTAGTTCGAGGTGGGGGGGGGTCGGGAGAATGGGAGGGAGAGGTTTGAGAAAGGGAGAAAAGGATGGGCGGGTCATTTTCAAGGGGGATCAGGAGGTCATTTTCATGAAGGGAGAGGGCTCCGAAGGGATTAGAAGAGATCAGGGGAGAACCAGAGGTTGGCCCCGGGGTGGGAAATATGGGTGGGCCGAGAGAAGAGGAGGAAGGAGGGACAGCTGAGATGGAAGCTTTGGGGGGAGCTGAAGGGGGATTAGGCTTGGGAGGGGCAGATTTGAGAGGAGCCTCTTCATAGATTGCTTTCAAGCCAAAGGCAGTTCTCTTTTTTTTTACAGTTTCCCATTGCTCCTCAGATTGAGCAGGTTCATTATTAACTAGTTTAGTACAGCGATTGGAAAAATGGCCATATTCATGACATACCTTGCATTTGAAGGGGATTTGTTCGTAGTCCAGTTGCTGAATATGCGTCCATTCGTCCACCTTTAGTTTGATTGCTTCTGGAAGACCCTTGCCGAGATCAACTTCAACACATATACGTGCACACGCCTGCATATTATCCTTGGGCTCACTTCGATCAATGTATTTACCAACAGCATTGCCGATGGCTCGAACCGAGTCATCTCCCCAGCAGTGGAGTGGGAGATGCGGAAGACGAACCCAGACCAGAACAGCATTAGGGACATCCAACTCAGGATCGAAGTCTGGAGTCCATTTGTTCAGATACAAGCCACGGGAGTCCATGAAATACGGTCCATTTATGAAGATTAAGTCCTTGTCTACTCTAGATTTGAAATGGAAAGTGTAATAACCTTTTCCACAGAAATGAATGGAGATTTTACCATTGACTTTGTCTGCCCAGTTTCTTTCGATCCATCGTTGAACTATTTTCGGAGAGGGCCATAGGCCAGTGAACTGACCGATGAGCCCCCGTTCAGCTAAAGAGAGTGCAGCCATTCAAGGAAGAGTAGGAGGGAGATCGACCTCTTGCAACCCATCCAGCTTCTTAACAAACTTGGACAGCGCAGGGCGAGTTCTCTAAGGCTGTAGGGATTTGACCAAGGTAGAAAACGCATCTGCTGCAGATTGTTCAGCATAGCCCTCCGTAGCAGCATTCGGAGAGGCCATGGAAGGCCAGAGGCCTCGTGCAAGAGGGAAAAGACCAGCAGTCAGCTGCTAGGTCAAGAAAACACGTAGTCGGAGGAGCGAGTGAGGACAAAGTTATGAAGCCTGAAAAAGAGATAGCAACAAAGAGATGTATTGGACCAAAGCGTCGTGCTGCATGTTACTGAAATGTTGATATTTATTAATAGTTCATAATATTTATATTTATTATATTAAATTTAAAATTTAAAATATATGAAATAATAATTTAAATATAAAATAGATTTAATAGATTCTTTACATTAAATATAAGAAATAAATTTAAAAGTGAGAAATATTTGGGAAGAATAAAAACTTATCAATCTAAATTAACTATAGACATTTTTTTTTTTTTTCTAAATATGTTTAATCTATTGATAATCAGTAACCGGTATGTACATCAGGAGTAAACCAGAACAAGGCCTGAGTAGGCCTGTATAGCAGAAAGTCAAAAAACTTGGCACTGCCCGTAGAGGGAAACCAGTGCAAATCAAGTTCCATCAAAAAGACCCACACAGGGGCAATGTTTAAGTCTAAAACCATACAGTGACAGATTGCGAACTTAAAACAGTGCCATAGCAAAAAAACAAAAACCTGGGGCTGAGCAAGATCACTCATCCGGTTCCACTTCCTCGACTCTGCATCCAAACTCATCAGGTTCTCCATCAGAATTGTAGAGGTCCGCAGTTGAGTGAATGATCTTGTTAGCAGCAAGAGGTGCTCAGTTCATCACCCGGATGTTGCTGGTGCGTAGCGTTTGCATTACCCCGGCCTTGAATTGCATTCTGCTGCTCTTCCTGAACCATCTCGATATCCATATTCATGCCAATACCCTGTTCATCAACATCCTCGGTGCTGGCTCTGTTCCGAGCGGGCATTTCTTCATCATGTTGCCCATCGAAACCTACCCGCTCTTCATCAATCTGCATCCCAAGACCAGCCCTCCCATCATCAGGCGGGGTCTCTCGGAAAACTATGGTTACAGTGGCAGTAATACATGGGCGGTTCAAAGCACTTTGAAACACAAAATGCCGGGTTTGA
The DNA here is from genome assembly GCA_034641835.2 of Pinus albicaulis. Lineage (NCBI taxonomy): Eukaryota > Viridiplantae > Streptophyta > Pinopsida > Pinales > Pinaceae > Pinus > Pinus albicaulis. Next base: position 1,490,026,590 of record CM076570.1, on the reverse strand, counting down.
GAGTGAGCCGGAGCATCTTGGCCGATGGTGTGCCAGCTCTCAGACCTTAGAATACGTCCACGAACAGCGTGAGAAGTGCTGGCCGAGCCAGTAAAATCCGCAGCCGAGGTACTCGAAGACGGGGAGGAGCACCTGTAAGCCCTCCTAGAAGGACCCCGACGGCATCTCATTCTGTGCCTTAACCGAGGCATACTGTTAATCGTAGCAGAAAAGCTTGGGAAATGCTGAGAGCCAAGCTGAGCGTTGGTGGAGTGAGAGCGCGTGGGAGCTATGGGGAAGCTGAGTAGGTTCTCAAGCCAAATCCCGGACTGATGCATACAGTTACCTGCAATGGAGAAATGAACATTGTCACCCAGGACAATGCAACCATGAAGATTGGTGCGCTTGCCAGTGACTGTTCGCTCGGAAGGGAGCCTCACGATGGGCGAACAATACACAGCAGAAGGCCGAGGGAAGCTGCTATTAGTATGCTCGCTCTCCATTCTGCAATCAAAAGCCTCGAAGCTGTTGTCATCCCAGTAAATTAACTGCGCCATGGATGGAGTAATGACCAGAACTTTGTTACCCTGCCTGGAATTCTCTCGAATTGCGTTTGAAGACTTGTTAATCGCGCTCATTAAGTTTCGACTTAAATGTTTCACGCCTGAGTACAGTCGCCAGACGTTTGCCATGTGATGAGGCTAGCTGCAAACCTTAATGCCGCCTGGCTTCCACTTGGTGCCTATGTTAATCACCCGCATCCGGGTTTTCTGTTTCACTGTGGAGCAGTGAGTAGTATTCTTGTCTTTGTTCCTCATTTTGAAAAATCTCAGGTGTGCCTGTGATAAGGTAGTGTTCACTGTCAGCTCCAGCATTGGCTAGAAGATCGGCTACCTTGTTCCCTTCTCTTCTTGTATGTTTGAAAGTGATGGCCCTGTTTTTGAGGATCCAATCCTCAATGTTTTGCAAGCGTGTTTCCAATCTCCAGCTTTGGGCAATTTTCTGTGCATGTACTCCGTTGAGAATCTTTTGGGCCATGTTAATGAGGATTTGAGAATCCCCTTCAATCTCCAGGGGAAGAAGGCTTAATTGTTGAGATAGAATCAGACCCTGATGGAGACCTTCAAGTTCAGCCGAATTGTTTGTGTCCCAACCGATCTGGCCCATATATATGACTGAGGGAGTGCCCTTGTGGTCTTTGATAATGCCTTCGTACCCAGCTTTGCCTGGATTACCTTTGGAAGCTCCATCAAAATTAAGTTTGAAGGTGTGCTCCCGAGGGGGAATCCATGTTCTCTTGCTTTTATCACCTAGAGGTGTTTTACATCTTGTTTCAGAGTAGTGAAGGTTAAATCCCCAATTGTCCCAGATTGAATTTTCCTTGGCCGTGGTGGGGAGATCATTTGCATCCCATGAGTGCAAGTTGAGGGATTCCTCTAGGTTGTGATAGAAGGTTTGCCATATATCTTCCAGAGGTGTGATTTGATCTCTGAAAATTCGCTTATTGCGCTCCTTCCAGATGGACCAAAGAAGAAGCCCCGGAATAAGGCTCCAGAGGTGGTTGAGGACATCACTGTTGTAGGGGTGCTGATGCCAGTCTCTAATGGTCTTGGTGAGATCTTCAGAGGGTCTGCAACTTCGTTGGCATCGAAAGCTGGCTTTTCCCCATAATTGTCTTGCTAAAGGGCATTCATTCAGTAAATGTCTCTGCGTTTCTTCTTGAGCCCTACAATTGAGACAGATTGATGGTCCTTGAAAGCCTTTTTTGGTAAGGTTATCCCATGTAAGAATTTTTTGATGCCCGAGAAGCCATAAGAAAACTGAGACTTTTGGCCATATCCAGGGTTTCCATATTTTATCCCATATAGGATCCTTGGATCCGGGGTCATGAGTTATTAATCTATAAGCTTCTTGTGAGGAGAATGTACCTCTGGGCATGTAACCCCATCTTAATATATCCTGATGTGGAGAGACTCTGGTACTTCGGCGTTTGAGTTCTGCATTTAGAGCTGCCTGATCCTGTTCCTCAATGTGATCCATAATGTGCTCCGCCAATTTCCATTGTCGATATCCCTGTATTTCATTAGCTTCCCAATATTGGTGAACCGTTTCTGTTTGCTGTCTTTCCCAATCCGGTCCTGGGGGGGGACTGTAAGTGTTAGTAATCTTTGGGAATTGATCCCAAGCATCTGTCCAGAATCTAGCAATTTTCCCATTTCTTAGTTCCCAGAAGCTGTGCTTCTGGATCAATAGAAAGTGCTGTTTAGCTGCCATCCAGATAAGAGAACCTTTCTCCATGGGTGTGGGCCTTATTAGTTCCTCCGGAGGTCTGTGGTTAGCATATTTTGCAGTCCAGATAGTTGCCCAAGGTTTGCTAGGGGACTTTAGCCAGTTCCACCAGATTTTCGCTCCCATAATCTCATTGCTGTGGGCCGGATCTCTTAATCCTAAGCCTCCTTGCACCTTAGGTTTGCAAACCAAAGACCATTTGACTAGAGCCCATTTGTTATGAGAATCCTTGGATCCCCATAAGAATTGCCTTTGTAGAGTTTTAATTCGTTTTAGAACCCACTTGGGAGCAGCCAAAATAGAGAAGAGGTACAGAGGGAGGGCTTGTAGCACAGATTTTATGAGAATGACTCGACTAGCAGTGTTGAGAGTTCTGTAGGTCCAAGATGAGAGGCGAGCATCTATTTTGTCTAGAAGATCTCGCCAAGAGGAATGTTTTAAGGCCGAGTCTATGAGGGGCGCACCAAGGTATTTCGAAGGTAAAGAGGCAATGGAAAAGCCGAGGATACGGGCAATAGCTTTTTGAGTGAAGGGAGGAGTATTGAAGAAGAAAAGCTGGGATTTAGCAATATTTATGCACGCTCCTGAAGCATCAGAGAAGTCGAGCAGAAGAGCTTTGAGTCGAGTGGCTTCCTGCACAGAAGGATAGCCAAAGACCATATTGTCATCAACGAATTGTTGGTGTGTGATAGCAGGGGAATGGTGAATAGAGATGCCTTGAAGGTGTTGGGAATGGAGGGCATTTTTGAGGTGGCGTCCTAGGCCTTCTGCCATTAAAACAAAGAGGAAAGGAGACAAGGGGTCCCCTTGTCTGATGCCTCTTGTGGGAGAGAAAAGACGAGAGGGGATTCCGTTGATTAAAATGGAGAAAAAAGCAGAAGAGATAAGATTATGAACCCATCTAATCCAAGTTGGAGAAAAACCAAAAGCAAGTAACATTTTCTGGATGTATGTCCAACTTAATCTATCAAAATCTTTAGATAGATCAATCTTGAGCATCATACCTGCTTGTTTAGTCGTTTTCAGGGAGTGTATGACTTCATGCGTAAGGATGATGCCATCCAAAATCTGCCGTCCTTCCACATATCCTGCTTGCTCCTGCGAGATGAGAAGAGGCAAGAGCGGTTTGAGTCTGTTTGCTATAACTTTGGATATGATCTTGTATATTATGTTGCATAAAGCTATAGGTCGGAATTTTTCCGGAGTGCAAGAATCCTCCTCTTTTGGAATTAAAGCAATGAAGGTAGGATTCAGCGATGGGAGGAGCCAATGCATTGAGCGCGATTCCTCAACAACCCTCCAAACTTCTTCCCTTATCAGATCCCAGAATTTGTGGAAGAAAGTGGTGGTGAAGCCATCTGGTCCCAGAGCCTTCCCTTCTTTGAGTTGATGAACTGCTGTGTCAACCTCCAAGTGATCAACAGGTCGGAGCAGGAGTTGATTATGCTCTTCAGTAATTAGCGTAGGGATATTCTTAGTTATCTTTTCAATGGCCTGTGCTCTGTCCTGCTGGGGTTCTTGATGCATTGCTTGGAAATGATTGAGGAGAACCTGTTCTATCTGCTCATGTTCTTCCACTTTCTCTCCTTCTATATTCTTGATGAATGTGATGTTGTTATTCATGCGTCTTTGTATGGTTGACCTGTGGAAAAACTTAGTGTTTTTTTCTCCTTCTTTCAACCATCGTATGCGCGATTTCTGCCTCCATAGGATTTCCTCCTGCTTAGCTCTTTCCTCCATCTGCATTCTGAGTTGTTGTTATTTTTCCAGGTGTTGATCTGTGTATCCTTCTAAAATAATTTGTTGCTGGAGGGTGGCCATCTCTTGATGAAGCTGCCGCTGAGCTTGGAAGATATTACCGAAAGTGGAATGGTTCCATAGCTTGATTTGCCCTTTCAGGTGTTTCAGTTTTTGTTGGAATTTGTACATTTCCGACCCTTCAGGCGAGACAAAGTTTTTCCATGTTGAGGTGATGAAGTCCTTGAACGCATGATGATTTAGCCAAAAGGCTTCAAATCTGAAGGGGCGACGTGAAGTTTGACCCATTCTTAGCCATTGAAGAGAGATTGGCCAATGGTCAGATCCCTGTAGAGGGAGGATAGCAGCAGAGAGATCACCCCCAATGTGAATTGCGTTGTCTGAGATTAGGAATCTGTCCAGCTTGGAGGCAATGTGCTGTCTGCCTGTGCGTCGATTGCTCCATGTGAATGAGCCATTGCAAAATTGCATATCTATTAACTGTTGGTTTTGTATGAAATCTTTAAACAAGCTGCTTTCTATTTCCAATTTGTGTCTTCCTCCCCTCTTGTCCTCCAGCTTAGTGATCATATTGAAGTCGCCTCCAATGAGCCACAGGGGGTGTATCCTATTCTGGTTGAGACTTGCTATTGTGTTTAATAGAGCTGATTTATTCATCGCGTCCTGAGGAAAGTATACGTTGGTGAGATGGCCATGAATATTGGTTCCCACAATATGAAAAGTAGCCTGAATAAGATGGTGAGAGGCATGAAAGTCTGTAAGGGAGATGGTTTGAGGGTTCCAGGCAATTGCGAGTCCCCCTGAGGCTCCCTGAGCATCAACCGCTACTGTATGACATCCGGGCCAAGCTTTGGAAAGAATGTTTCCAATTGCCTTGCTGTTACATTTTGTTTCTTTCATGAAGAAAATTTGTGGTTTCTCCTGCTTTAGCATGTTCTTTATCATCCTGTGCTTCCCAGGACAGTTGAGTCCTCTTGTATTCCATGATGTGATCTTCATGGTTCACTATTTGGGAGGGGCTTATAGAACTTAGTCAACTTAGCATATCTTCCGGAGTCAACCAAAATTTTGCCAACTGTAATGGTTCTTTCCAGATCTGTTTTCCGTCCTCTTTTCTTAGAGTCTTTCTGGATAGTATTACCATCCCATTTGCTGCCTGGTTGGATCCCTAGCTCTTTCTGCTGGAAGGCTCTTTCTATAATAACTTCCAGTGTTTCTAGTTGATGTGCTTGTATCTTATCAAATTCTTTTTTCCTGCATGCTCTTTCAAGCTCTAATAAGTCAAGTCCTTCCAGATTTATGCTTTCTGGCTCTTCATCCATAATCTGAACTTGACTGCTGCCTGCCTCCAGATGATCCTGATGACCGTCCACTTCCATGCCAATGGTCTTCCCTTCTCCAGTGTTGAAGGGATCGTCCACTAATCCGAACTGTATATTTTCAGCCAGAGGCTTTGACTTAGGAATCTCAGGAATGATGGGGATGGTGGTGCTGTCTGCAGGGGTAGAGGTGGCTTCCGCTTGGGGCGTATGTTCCGGAATGGTGTTGAGGACTTCGAAGCTGTTGCTGGAGGGGGAAGCACGGTTGACAGTGGAGGTTGGTTTTTTTCCTTGAGGAGTCTTTTTGTTGGCTCTTCTACGATTCGTTACCTTCGTGAAACCATCAGAAGAAGACGCGGCAGGGCCATCCTTATTCTTTGAGGATGCATTGAGCGGGCAATCTCTGTATAGGTGGCCATGGAGGTGGCATCTACGACAGCGGAATGGAACATGCTCAAAATCTAGGGGTTGAATCCATTCATAGTCATCGTGAAAGATGCTTACCAAGTCAGGAAGAGCTTGGTCCAGACGCATGTGGACGCAGATGCGGGCATACGATGTGTAGCGTCTCATCTTTGTTTCCTCCGCTATTTTTATAAACTCTCCTAGTCCGCTTCCAATGTCCTGCAGGGATTCTTCATCCCAGTACTCCAGCGGTAGCGAGTACAAACAGATCCAGACTGGTGCCCCAGCTTAGGTCTTCATTATCAGGATTGAACCTCTCCACCCAGTCTCTCAGATAAAGACCCGCTGAGTTGAGGAAGTAGGGTCCTCCGTCGAGTACCCTGTTTCGATCCTCAATGCAGATGAAAATCACCGTGAAGAATCCCTTTGCTCCAAGCTGGAGGGTGATGTCTCCTTTTGGTTTCCATTTTGCCATTATCCAGCTTTGCAGCACCTTTTCTGTTGGCCAGATTCCTATAAATTTTCCAATGAGCGCATGGTCTTTCATGAACTGTATGCGTCCATTTATTCTGTGGCTTGGGAGCTCTATTTTCGGTCTTTCCTTTGCTATAGGTTTGCAGGTCGCCGACTTCACTGTAGGGATGTCGTTTTGACTTGCTTTCCCCTCCTGTTCTTCTGTAGTTTTGTCGTTTGTGCTTTTTGGTTGGTCCTTTGTCCTTTTGTTCTGAACATTCGAATCCTGCGGATCCAGATCATTTGTCACTGAAGTTCTTGCATTTGCAGAAAGATTAAGTCCTGAGGGGGAAGACAGAGTGCCCCCCCCCCCCCCCCCCCGTGGGGCCCGTCCTTGAGTGAAGATCTTCCTCAACGCACACATGGGCAGAGCGGCAGTCGAAGGAGTGCAGAAGGTTGCAGAGTTGAACGGCTCAGAGCCAGGGGCGGCGGTAGAACCGAACAGAGGAAACGCGAAACCCTAGCAGAGCGAAAAAATTGTTCCGCAAGTGAGTGTCATCATCAACTATAGACATTTTAAATATAGTATCACTTGTTAATATTTTTTCTCAATATTAATTAACAATTAAATTAAGATAAATTTTATGATTTTGCAAAAACACATTACATGATTTATCTTTTATTTATATAATTAAACATTTAAAATTAAAATAATATACTAAGTAATTGTAAAGAAATAATAAACCAAATTTAATATTAATATTATTATATGTGAAGAAGTTCAGTTTGCAAATTCTCTATATAATAGATAAGAAAGTATATAAGTGAGGCAACTTCAAACAAAGACCACTAGTATAGGATGGCTTTATGTACACTTTATAAGAAAGTATGCAAATGAGTCAAACTTCAAATAAAGGTGACTAGTATAAGATGACACATTCATGTACACTCTCTTTATTGAGGTTATAATCATTAAAATTTGATTATTTCTAATAATGCATTCTTAATGTTAATACTTAATCTTCATAACAAACTTAACTTTCATAAGAAATCATAATATTATTAAATTAGATTAAAATTTTAGTGAAAGAGTTAAACTTATATTTATATAAAAAAATTATTTCTAATAATGCATTCTTAACATTAATACTTAATTTTCATAACAAACTTAATTTTCATAAGAAATCATAATATTATAAAATTAGATTAAAATTTTAGTGAAAGAGTTAAACTTATATTTATATAAATAAGTTGTGTGAATTAATTAAAATACTATATTCCAATGTAATAATGTGTATTTTAATCAAAATCTTTTATAATGTTTTTTTTCTCTTAATAGTTAATTTGTATAGAAGATGATAATATTATAAATTTACATTTAAAATTCTCTAAGAGTTTAATTTAATTCTACGAAAGTAAAAAAATATATATGTTCTAACATAATAGTATCTATTTTTATAAAAAATATTCTAAAATAATTCTAAAACATTTTAATTTTGTTGAGTCATATCTATAGTATTATTGGAAATATTATATAAAATTCAATGTAATTGAACCTATTCCTTAGTAAATTTGGGATCTTTGGCATTAAAAGTAGATTGTTTTTCGGTTAATTTTTATTTTAAAATTTGTTTATACTATGTTGGAACTTGTTCTAGCTACTATAACCACTTTCCAAGATTTTTCCATGCTTTGATTTTGGAGCCTTCCTTTTTGTCTGCGGGAGCTAATATTTTTTGTCTTCAAGTATTCATGCTTTCCTCAGGTCTTATTCTTCTTCATGTTTGATTGTGTTAGCTTGTTTTCATACTTAGCTAATATTTTCATTCACAAGTTGACCTATTGACTTGACCTTACAGCAGTTCCGGCTTGGCCTCCAGAAACTACAATCCATGAAGGAAGGCCACCCTTGATGATGAAATTTGTGCAATCCATGAGGGAAACTAAGCCTTGAGCCTAAGAATTGTGCATTCATGGATGAAATCCCAGTACTAAGCTCGTAAATTGTGCAATCCATTCCTGCAATTCAAAAACTGCACAATGCACTGAGTGGAGAAGTTGTCAAGTTCCCTGGAATTGTGCAATCTTCCTTGGCAGTGTGCATAGAAAGTTTCCCGAAAAAGAAAAAAAGTGACCAAGAAAAAAAGAAGAAATCATCCCCATAAAATAGGGATCCATTATTAGTTTCAAGAAGGTGGCACACTTACTGTTTTTAGAAATTTCCGCCATGTGTCACATTTTTCTTGATTGTAGGCATGCACGTCATAAACACTAATCTGCCCAAATCTATATAAAAGACACCTCTAGAGATCATTTGCGTATTTCATATTCATGCTCTAGCATTCCCGACGAGATCAAGGAGCCTTCGATGGAGTTTTCCTCGCTTTTTTGAGACAATTTTTCTTTTGTTGTCTTTTGTCATTTTTTTCTATCGCTTTTTGTCGATTTGCTTCTACGAGTATTGTTTTTCTTGTTTTTCATCATGATTGCTGGAATTTTACTTTATATTAGCTTGTACAAGTGTTGGTTCAGTTCGTTGTTTTCCTTTTACAAGCGTCGCATCTGTTTTCTTCTTTTTTCCCTTTAGAAGTCGTCATTCCGACAACCCTCCATGCATGTTTATTTTTCCTCTTGCATGTTGGTTTTATGCATTCTATTTACACTATTATATACATACTTAGTCATATTTTCACTCGAAATTGCACTATCACCTAAATCTGTTAGTTTCCACCCTCTCATCAGGCATATCTACACTTTTAATTAGCCATGCATAGCCTTGCCAAGCTAGGCATTACGCAAGCCTGAGCCTCAAGTTGTGAGCTTGGCCTCTGAACTACGCAATGCATAGTACATGTTGGCCCAACTACACATTGCGACAGGGCTTAGCCTATAACCTTGGCCATTTAGATTGCGCAATGCACAGTCTCAACGAGTCACTTCCCATGCTGAATTACACATTGCGTAGTATCGATCCTCAGGCTGCATCCTTGGCTGTTGGGACTACGCAATGCACAATTCCCTCAGCTAGTTGTGGAGCGATAAAAAGGGTCTCTTTCACCTCTAATTACCTTCACATTAATTATCAACCCAGGGACGACTTTTTGTTTCAAGAGTGTACTCAGTCTGAGGCGGCTATTTACTCAAGAGTAATGTTTTGCAGTATAGTGCTTAAAATCCAAAAGTAAATGAAAGTTGGAAATAAAATCTACTTACAACAAAGCACTTTAAGACTTAAATCATGCATTCGGAAAAATAAGCAATGTATCAGTCAAGGGTCCAGTAACAATAACTCATCCCTTTGGAAACTGATGTAACCAAAAGTAACCAAGGAACAGATCATCAATCTGGGGACTAGACAGCAAATGCCAATGCCCACTACAGTTTCAGATCGTTCTGCACACCAAAGCAAAGATAATGCGAATAACAGGAAATTGAACAGCAGATTAAATATGAATGTACAACAATCCAAATTAAGCACACAACACACTTATCATTAAAAGGAACAGTAATCCGAGCTTCGATACAGTATGCATGAATCATAACTATAAAGTAACAGCAAGTGTAATGGAACAACAATCCCGAATAAACAACAGTCACAATTTAAGAATGCATCATACAGTTGTACTGATTTAGGAACATATAGCGCGGTTAATTTGTAATCGAATGTCAATCTGTAAGGAACAGCAATGTTATATCAATTATCAAAAGGAACAGCAATGCGATACTAAGTTAAAATGATAACATAGCATTCCTGTTGCAGATAACGATAGTATCCAATCAAGTATATCTAATAGCGCTGATATGTAAAACAGGAAAGTGCGTCAGATTACTGAACAGAGTAAAAGAAAGAAATCAAACCACACATGAAGCATAAAGATATAATACAGCAGCATAAAATGAACAGTAACTACAATTCATAACCAAGCAATGCTTCAATTCTGTCGACAGTCACACAGCAATCACTAAAGTAATTTATAAATGAAAGAGACAGCAACTGAAATCAGATACAGAACAATAGAAATAAAGTAATAGAAATACAAACAGCAGATCGCTCCACCTGGGGCCGGGCCCTCAACCACCGGTGAAGCGTTGCTGTGCTTTACTCCAGCGCTTGAGAAATGGAACAACAGTGAACTCTTTTATTAATCAGGCATTAACAATGTTACAAACAGCTCTCACTCTCTTAACAAGAGCCGATGTACAGTTCTGCAAATTACAATAAGGAAAATCTCTCCTCCCATACATAATACATGCTTCTCCTTTTATAATCAGAAGAAGGAGAAATTGAATAGTAAATACAATCTCCCATAACAATATTGGATTTCTTCCAACCAATTGATCAACAAGAAAATAGATTTACATCCATCTCTCCACAACAGCAAGTCGAATTTGGCTTTTTTAGCTGAGATTTGGAGGACGGCCGCAACAACAGAACTGAGAAAATCGTGCTCAAAGAACTCTGCGAATCTCTCAACACAGGCCGAATTTGGGCAAACCGTTCTTTGTTAAAGTTAATTGGGTCCGTTCGGGACAAAACCCATGTTCCGGATTTTCCAGCTTCATCTTCATTTGCTCAGAATCTCAACCGCAAAACTGTCACTCCTTATTCCAGCGCATTTCTGAGTTGGCACTTTTAATGATCAAATCTTCAATCTGGAAATTATCTTGGAGGCTAAAAATGGTGAATAATGTTATAACCAACTTATTAAAACTATCATTGATAAAATCATTCATAATCATCAATTTATTAGAAATAAAGGAAGATAAATAATTTTCATCCATAAGAGCATAAATCATTTATAAAATGGATTTAAATGATAAATTATAACAAATGATATAATAGAGAAGAGTAAAAATGGATGAAATAAGTGTTACAAAGTGGTTGTATTCACGGCCCAACACTAGTCACTCTCTCCTGATCATGAAAATTGCACAATCATTCTTATTATTGCATCGATTTTCTTCCTCATCATGCTTGAAAGTTAATTTGTTGAGGCTAATGTTTTCTTTCCATGAGTGTCTTTTCCTCCCACGAGTATTAAAGGTTTTTGAGCACTTCTATCCAACGGTCATTGATACCATGGCACTCAAGAGAGCTGCTTAAAAAGATACCACAGAGAGCAGCACCGAGGAAGAAGTTGCAAGCACGTCAGTAAAATTTCTAATGTATCCGGAAAATCTATTATTCAAGGAAAAGGAATCAGGTATTACATGGCAGAAAGTGAACGAATTTTTTTCAGCAAAGAGCTTCAAGGAAGATCTAGAGGATCGAGAGGGATATGTTAATGTTTAGAAATCAGGGTTGCAGAGATCAAACCTTCCCATGTGTAGATGTTATCAGCTATATTTTCTCACATATTGATGTGAATACCATGACTTTGAGCAATGCGAGCAAATAGAATCTTTCTACATTTTTGGCAGAAGATTACTGTCTTATGTACCATTTTCCTAAGCTAGAAGCACATATGGATTCATACTTCTATTCCTAATCCAAGTGGATATTGGTGCCCAAACACCTATTCCATTTGGAACCCCACCATCGCTTCTTTTAGTTGTTCACTTTCAGCACAACTTACTATTTTTAGCATGTTTTCAGGTCCTGAACTTCTGGAGCCGTTTTGAGGCCCTAATGATCAAGGTGGATATTGGTGGCCACTCACCTATTCCATTTGAACCCCCACAATCAATTCTTTTAGTTTTTCAATTTTAGCACAACTTACTATTTTTACCATTTTTTTGGGTCCTGAACTTCCAGAGCCATTTTAAGGCCCTAAATGACGTTTTCTGGGAAAACCGGGAGCAACATGGGTCAATAGACTAATTTTGATCACTCAAAAGTTGTAGTCCCCAGAATAGATCTTTCTAACGAGATATTGAGCATGTCAAACGGAGATCGTATTCCAGAGTTACGTCCCCAAGAAGTTGATGTACCAATTTACCCAAACGGGGTCCATAGTTTTGGCGCTTCATCTCCTAGGGTTAGGTTTTTAGATGTTTAGGGTTTTCCATTGTTCCTCAATAATAAATAGGCCCTCAAGCCTCATTGTAATACAGTTCAGAGGCCTGTAGCTGCCACATATCTTCGTAGAGATATGCTACCAACGCCTTAGCCAATTTATTTCCATTATGTTTGTAAGCATATTTATGTTATTTGATATTAATGAAATGAAATATTATTTCCGTTGTATCTTTGTGTTTATGTTTATTTATGTGTATTATTGTGTTCCTACATAAATCTGGATCAGTGGTATCAGAGCGGTCTGCTCTTTCTCTGTTTTTCTTTGCATGTCCCCAACAAGGTCAGGGTATAAGGAGTTAGGTCTCGATCTGGTTGAGCCCTTGCAAGATCAGCCTCGCAAACCCCGACAACCTCCCATGGCGGAAGATAAGAGAGACAAGGGAGCAGGAGCTCCTATCAAAATATTGCTCAAGGAGGCCCTCAAAAAATATAGGAATGCGATGATGGATAACTTTGCCCAGATCCTTCAACAAGCGCTCCTGGTGCAGCACGGTGGCACTACTACATCCAACGTGACCACTGCGGAGCGCGCTCTCCTTTCAAGGTACAAGTCAAATTTGACATTCCTGTATTTAAAGGCTAGATAGATGCAGACATTGTAGATAGATGGTTGAATTTTCTAGAAGGGTATTTCTCGGTCCATGATTTCTCTGACTGAAAAAAAAAAATTTATTTTTTCACTCCTCAAATCCCCCCCCACATCAAAGACTGGTGGGAAACCTACTGTGAGCAAAAGGACGAGAGGTAACCTTCTCTGTTCTTGGCCGCACCCACTTGGAATTCATTTCAAGATGATGTAAAGGAACAATATTACCCTATGAGGAGCTATGAGGAAAAGTACATCCAATGGACCACATTGCGGCAGCAAAGGGACATTAAAGATTCCAAGGGAAATTTGGTGCTCAAGTACTGTAGCTGTCTACATGGATACATTCAAGAGGAAATGGAGTTCCTCGACATTACATCGCTTGACATGGCATATCGCTATGCTGCCAAGATCGAGCTGAAATTTAAGCAGAAGAAGCAAGACTTTGGATCCGCTAATCCAAAGCCAGGAAAAGGCACCCCCGAACCATAGAAAAAGGGGCAGGGCAAAATTGGGGAGACTCGGAACAACACCAAAAATACAAAGAAGGACACGGGGAAGTGGTGTGCATTTCATAACAGCCCCACTCTCAGCACAAACAAGTGTCGGGCCAAACAGTCGTTGGTGGCCGAACTAAAGGCACTCGAATCAGATGGATGTTTTGATGCTGAGTCAGAACCAGGGAAGGGTAATGACAAAGGGAAGCAGATCATTGATGCGGATCCCAGTGCCATTTTTTCCACCACTAAGATCCAGGGGGAGGATCCAAAGGAGGGGGAGCGCATATTCCATTCACAGATGTGGGTGAAGGGTTCTCCACTGCAATTAATTGTCGACAGAAGAAGCCAAAAGAACCTAATTTCAACAAAGTTCGTGAAGCAGTTCGGCCTACCGACCATATCACACCCGCAGTTGTATACCATTGGGTGGCTTCATGAAGGAAGAGATCTCTACATCTGCCAACAGTGCGGCCTTCTGTACAACATCAAGCCATTCAAAGATGAGGTGCTCTATGGTGTTTCTCCTCTTGATGTGTCTAATGTATTATTGGGCCAACCATACTTATGGAGGTGACATGTTGTGTATGAGTCTAGGCCTCGTGTTGTTATTATTACTTTGGGAAATAACTTGTACAGGATACCAAAGGTAGTACCACCTCCTGACATCTCTTTGACTACTGCAAAACAACACAATAATATTGTTTCCCAAACCAAGAAATTTATTTTCATTACCATTCGCCCACAAGGAAAGAAGATTATTGTGGCCACAGCCTCGAAACAGGGCTCCCCTGCACGGCAACAACAGATCGACAAAGGCATGGAGGAATACAACAATACAAGGAAAATACCTTCTAGCGGATTTTTTTGAGGAACCCTTATAAAAATACCTCAGAAATCTATTTGTAGCGGAGGTTACTAGAAGAGGATAGTGGGTGGAGGTTTTTGCAGATGTTTTTCATCCGGTGCGCTTATCATCCTAACCCAAACTGGTGCGTTCAACTAGAAAAAGCACTGATGCGCAAAAAACATTGGCACATCGGACACGGTGCACTCTGTACAAACCCGCCCCGATGCGTCTTATTACGGTAGCGCATTGGTGCTTTACAAAGATTCCACACCAGTGCATCCTAAAACCCCGCGCCAAAACTGAAACTGCCCAGTGCGGTCTTAAGAAACCGCACTGGTGTGCCTATAAAGCCCCACACACCGGAACAAGGTAAATAAAAAAAAATAACGGCCAAAAAACCGCATTTCTCACTTTTCAGTGCTTGTGAGCTCTCAAGCACCGGTGCAAGTTATCCTTGTCTGAGCCCCCCTGACATGGGTGCTCCCATTGCACCCATTACACACACTGCTGCTCTGCATTATCCACCAATCTGCATTTTGAATTTTGCAAAACGGTGGGAAAATTTACTTTTGCAAATTCTACAGCCAACATGCCTCCTTGACAGCCAAATGTACATGTATTTTTCTTTTTTTTCCATAATTAAGCCTTTTAGTGGATTAGAATTGTAAATTAACTTAAAATTAACTATTTTTTTTTTAATTCCTACGCGGTGCCCTCGAGCCATTCGGCTCGCGCCGGTTCGTGGTGATGCCTGTAAATTTACAGGCCGCATCACAACTAGTGCTTATGGTATCCTCACTGGGGCAGTACCGAAAGGTGCACCGTGATATGTTAAAATTAAAAAAAGGTGCGGTGTGGTCAGTTACCCAACCACACCGTTGACCCTGTGGAATAACGACAATGCGGTGTGTTGACTTAAATATCCGCCCCGGGGCGGGTATTTTTGTCAGCGCACTGCATTCTGGCATTTCGACATGGTCAACGGTGCGGCCTGGTAAAAGACAACACCATTGACTAAGTAATGATGTCAAGAGGGCGGTGCGTTGATCAAACCATACGCCCCGACGTGTATAGTTTGGTCAACACACCGCCCTCCAACACTGGTCCATAGTCAATGGTGCGGTCTATTATACCACCGCACCGTTGACTTATGAACAATGCCGGGAGGACAGTGCACTGAAAATTTTCATTTGCACCGCCTCCAGTGCGCTAGAAAATTTCCTGGTGCACTGCCTCTGGTGCGCGACAAAAAAAGACGCACCGTTACCGGTGCATGCCTATTTTTTGTGGCACACCGAGTGTTTTTTTTTTTTTCAAAAAAATTTATTTATGTATATTCCTAAATACATGTCTCATTTATAAAAAAATTGTATTTAATATGTCAATCATTTAGAGATGTGAAAGGAGAACAGAGAACATTAGCAACAATAGGTAGAAAAATATAACATGGTTTGCGAGTGGGAGGCACGAGAGAGGGAGAGAGACGCGTTCCCTTGCCCTATTACAACAGCTACCCAGGGGCTCCTAAGGTAGGTAGGCCTAGTAAAGTTCTATGAGGAGGCTACTTCCCTAAAGGGCCATGGTGTGTTTTTGCGACATCTTATCCATAGGTGGAATGCCCACCTATAGGCTTTCTGGGTTGGTCCTAACCAGTGGTACGCGCTCACTGAGGAGAACATCTATTTCATTACTGGGCTATCGAGGAGAGGGGTGGATTTTCCCTCGTTCCCATATGTTCCAGTTGGCTATGCAGCAAGGAGTCAGTTGGCGTACTCCCAGAGATACATTAGCGTGGATATACTATCTCCTTCAGATTTTCAAGTCTCCAGAGGGCAGTTACATATTGTTGCATTTGGTAGTGAGGTGGTGAGGTGCCTCTCACTTCTAATTTCGACCATTTCACACAAAACCAGCGACAAGAAATGTATTAGTTGCCCGCTTCTATATTATGTTGATTCCTTAGTACAAGAGCCACGACTTATCAGGTGGTCTACAATTTTTTTGCAGAAGTTTTGTACATCCTTAGATAGATGTCGTGCTTAGGCACAAGGGAGGGTCAACTTCCCTTTTTCTTCAGAGCGATTTTGTTTATTTTTTGAGAGGTTTCCAGAGACGAGGCTTAATTTTGTTCGAGAGCCTCGTAGATCGATGTTGCATGCACGGATGCACATGTGGGGATAGATGATGCCCAAGAGGGGTGAGACTAATTTTTCCGTGAGGATATCGCATGATGCACTGGAGTTGCTAGCTAGTGTTGATGATCATCCCTTCTTTATGGTCCCCTGTCCTTATGATGGTTTGGATTGGCGAGGGTGTGCTAACATC
Source organism: Pinus albicaulis (assembly GCA_034641835.2). Classification (NCBI taxonomy): domain Eukaryota; kingdom Viridiplantae; phylum Streptophyta; class Pinopsida; order Pinales; family Pinaceae; genus Pinus; species Pinus albicaulis. Next base: position 1,490,010,110 of record CM076570.1, on the reverse strand, counting down.
CTCTTCAGAGATGATGAGCTGCCAGATGATAGAGGTAATATTACTGTTTTATTTAAATTTATTCTAACATGTTATTTAACTTGTTTTTATTAATTTGTGTAATGAAATTGTCTAATTATTGTTGTGCACTTGTATATATTTTGTAGAAATTGGGTCTTTTAATGGCGAGGACATGCCATCGCCACCAAATAATCCAGGTGTGGATCCTGATGACGATCAGGATATGCCAGATGCCGATGAGCATGAGGCCGGTGCAGAGAGACTTGCTCCTGCTAGTGCGCCAGTACCGCCTTTTGCTAGGTGTGGTAGGCCTGATAGAAAATTCAGGTTGGAGTTGGGTGACCAACTCTGTGCATTGATTGTTGAGGTGGGAGTCAGGCCCGCTACTATGAGAGACATATAGGCCAATGGTAGGATGTTACATATGTGGAGAGACATGCCGCGTGACATGTACAGCTTGATGCGGCATGTCGTAGGAGCTACGACCTTAGTTACGTAGTTGAGGAGGACTATTGCACGTTATAGGCGTGGTTGAGATGCAGCACATGATCGACAGTCTACGAGCAAAGACGCATCATCTGATGATCACGATCAGAGGGGTGATCATCGTTCACCTTGCGCCACGCCAGATGAGCAGCCTCCACCAGCATCGAGCAGCAGTCATCATGGAGAGCAGGCTAGACCATCGACCATGTCCAGTCATCACGATGATCATGAACAGGCTGGACCATCGACCATGTCCAGTCATCACGATGAGAAGCCAACAGTTGATCCTAATCATCATGAGGCACCAGTACTAGATCAACATGTATTGACTGAGCTTGTCGAGGTTGCAGCATTGACTGAGAAGGCCTCGACAAGTACTGCTATTGATGATGTACCACCAATTGATATATGATATTTATATTATAGTTGTATATTTTTGACATTAGTGAGTTACATTCATATATATATATATATATATATATATATATATATATATATATATATGGTCCATGTATCTTATGTTCATGTTGCAATTGTACTTAATTTACATGTTGGTGATCATCATGATGTGTATATTGTTAAGTCATGTTAGATATGTTCATTTAATGTGCAGCTTGCAGATAGATGTGTATGTGATAGTAGTTATTTCACATGAAATGTATATTTGATGTTTGTGTTGTGATGATGTTATATAATGCTAATTGTGTTTTGTTAGATGATCATGATCACGATGATGTTAGCGAATTTGAATGTGTTTTTAGTCAAATATGATGTTTGTACGATGGTTATCATGATCGTGATGTTTATTAATTAATTTACTATTAAATGATCATGTTATTGTAAAATTGTAATATTTTTAATTCTAATTGTATGTAAAATTCTAAAATTGTAATTTTATTTGTATTAATTGTAATTTTAATTGTAATTGTTATATGTAAAATATTTGTAAAATTTTAATTGTAATTGTAATATTTAGCTTATTGTGAAATTATTGTAATTGTAATTGTATATATGTAAAATTGTAAAATTCTAATTGTATGTAAAATTATAAATTGTAATTGTATGTAAAATTCTAAAATTGTAATTGTAATGATATATATGTAAATTTGTAAAATTGTAATTGTAATTGTAAATTTTAAATTTGTAAAATTGTAATAGTATATATGTAAAATTATAAAATTGTAATTGTAATTGTACGTGAAATTGTAAAATTGTAATTTTAATTCTAATTCTAATTCTATGTAAAATATTTGTAAAATTTTAATTGTATTACTGTGAAATGATTGTAATTGGAAAATTGTAATTGTAATTGTGATTGTATGTAAAATTCTAAAATTGTAATTGTAATTTTAATTGTAATTGTATGTGAAAATGTAAATTTGGAATTCTAATTCTAATTTTAATTGCAATTCTAATTGTAATTGTATGCAAAATATTTGTAAAATTTTACTTGTATTAATGTGAAAATTTTACTTGTATTAATGTGAAATGATTTTATTAAAATTTGTAAAATTTTAAATAATTGTAAAATAATAAATCTAGAATAATATGAATTATTGTAACATAATAAAGTTTAGAAAATAAATGCAAATAAATTCATGTGCTTTAGAATTATCATTATCTTATTATGATCTTACATACAGAAAAAATAACTTTATACAGTACACCATTGTTTTTGAGATCAACATAATTGCAAATTATCAAGTGAAATATTGATTTTAACATTAACACAATGAAAATTACCAATTAATTCAAAATACGTATTATATTGTCTTAATGATCAAGACAAGGACAAAGTGAGGCAAGAATGCGCCATAATATTAGAGAAGGCTAAGCTTCCTAAGAAAAACTTAAATAGTGAACAATTAAAAGCCCTAAAAAACCTCAGAAGCAATGACAAAATCGTCATTCTCAAGGGAATATTAAACCTGGCACATATCGTGTTTTAATAGGGCGCCAATTATAAAAACAAAAAGATGAAATTTGGATAATAACTTAGTACCATTTAGGATTAATAATTAATAAAAAAAAAAAATAGACACTTTAATCCACATAGGGTCTTATTAAATTAATAATAATAATCAACCTTTTAATCATCTAATACAATCTGCTAGGACCTCTCTACATAATTTTAGGATTAGAATGAAATTACAACACTCTGACTTGATTAAAATCAATGCTTTAGAAAAACTAAAATAAAAAAAACAATAAAATAATTAACCAAAATTAAAATAGCATAAGACTTTATAAAAGGGATAAAATTAGTATTGAGAGATATTAAACATTTTTAACATGTAAACTCAAAACATCATTAAAATAATTATGATATGCTTATAAAACAAAATAAACTAATACTCTTCATAAAATAAAATAAAAATAAATTAATTAATAATAATTGAAAAATTTTAGAAATTAAAACATTTAGTTTTTTGCTTGTCGGCTCACCTTCCTGTCATTTTCCTCTATTTATTCATCACTCATTGTCTCTCTTTTTTGCAAAATCGTCCTGATGATGGGTCTTGTTTTAGACCCGAAACGTAGACTTAAAAATGAGAACTATGGAGATTCCGAGCTGTGATTCTAAAAATCTACACCACAGAAATCTACAATCCATTAAACAGATTATTACCAAGTTGCTGCACCCAATCCCTACGTTTAACGCATCCTCTTCAGCACATGGGTAACGACCGGTTGCACCGTACTTTGTTGAAAATGGCAACAAGAAACAGTGAAGGAGGCCTCCTGAAACATCTTTCCTGATCCTAGTTGGAAAGTGATCACCTAAACTAGGTGGGGACCACACATGTGATTTTTGTCGAAAAATCTATTTTTAGACTATGTCTATTTTTAGACATATGGAGGATGGTCTAAGAGTTGTGGGATGCTATTCTTGGATGATTGGTCAAGTTGGTAAAAATAGATGGACATCTATTTTTAGACATTTAGGTCAAAGTCTATTTTTAGACTGCCTAACTAAAAATAGAACAGTCAAATATTATTTACCCTTAATAATATTTGGACTCTAAACTTCAGTTTACTCTCTTGGAGCACTTCAGTTTGACCCCCGAAGGTGGGGCATGCAGCTGACATGAGGATTTACGCTATTCCCATGGGTTAGGTGAACTAATGCATGGTTGACTTCAGTTAGAGCTCAAGTGGTGGAGTTCGGTGGAGTTGATGCAACAGTTAATGGAGATGTTGTTCTGGTTAACTAGTTGAACTAGTTGTATTTAGTTTAACTAGCTAATACACTAGAGATGAGTTGTGTGAATTAAATATTATTTAATTCACAAATTATTAACTCATTATTCAACTAAAGAACACATCAGTTTAACTCAGTGCATGGACAATTCAATGGCGACAAGTGAAAGAGGTAGATGAAAGGGTTGAGTTAGCTATTAGTTGCGACATTATTTGTGCATGAGATTTGCACTACACTTGGAGGAAATTACCAATGAAAATTGCGTAGTTGGAGCCAGTGAGATTCGAACTTGGATCTCTATTTAGACCAGCCTTGACTGCGCAATAGAGGCAGGGAAATTAGTGGGTGTGTTTTGAACCTGTGACTTGTTCAAAACCAAGCTAGTTTTTGTGTAGCTTTGGGAGATAGTACTGAGTACTTGTGAGGATTTTGTACTATGTATTTGCTGCATGTTCTCTCCATCTAATATACAGAATAGCTGAGGGGTTTTCAGCTATAAGCTTTCCCCATACATACTGTGTTAATGTGTGTGGTGATTTGATGTGCTATTGCTTCTATTCTTTCCGCATGTGAAAATTAATTGTAGAAGAGATTATGTGTTATGCATGCAATTCGAAATTGATGTGTGATCAGGTTAATCTCCATTGAATAAGTGATTTATTCAGCAAATTTCTACATACGTCTCTCTGACTTGGTCAGCAACCCAACTGTTGGGGCATATTTTTGGCATATTTTATTTTAAATGATTAGGATAAGGCACACTTCTACCATTCAACTGTCTGAATTATTTCCTGTCACTATCCCATTTCATCCTATTTTTTTCGTACAATGCGACCCAGGGTTGTGTCGTGTCAGAATTGTAAAGAACGAATTTATTGATTGCTTCAATTTCTGCATTTGCTGATGAAATCAAACTGAAATTATATAGTACATAGAGATCAAAACATACATTATATCTAAGTTCAACATGAATATTTACTTTATGTAAATTTGAAAAATTATAAGTCACTTACTCTTTGTCAAGCATTTTTTTCCACTCGTTTGGAGCAACTCCCCTTATCTTTTGTCTTCATCCTTTTCATCGTCCCAAATCACCGCACCTGGTCTATTGTCGATGTGCTTGATTTACTCACTGGCATAATAGAAAGACTCATACGAATGTACCCCTCTGCCATAGACCCCTCTAATTTTTCCCTTTTTCGAACAAAACCTTTCAATTTCTTCATGTACCTCTCTAAGAAGAACATTCAACGACAAGAAATCACCCCAACTAATTCAACCTCATCTACTAGGTGGATTAGAAGATGAACCTGCAAGTCCATGAAACTCGTCGACAGTTCCTTCTCAAACATACAAACAATCTCAACTATCTCTTAATGCCACCGTGGAATGCTATCCACATGAATCTCCTTTGACATGATCCAACGTACAAATGCAAATAATTTAGAAATGGCACATCCTAGGTCTTGAGGGAATTCATGTTTCACACACCCACACATGAACAAAGGATAATGACACTGCAAAGTTATAAGTGCAATAATATACAAAATTAGTTATGTTTTATGATCCCTGCATGGGATAAATTTTATTAATATAAAAAATAATAAAATCATGCTTTTGACATTATACGTACTCTTAGAAGATTCAAATGGTCATGCGATTTCAACCCCGACAAATGGTCATCCACAGTGAAGACCCATATGAAGATGGCACCCTCACACCCATTATAGCTTCCTCTGCCAAAGAAAGATCATATTTTTTTAAAATCCATGGGACATCACCTTCTTTGAAATAGCATGAATTAGAGGGACCAACGCCTGCCTCTAATCCTATACTTTCTAATCGTCTTGGCGAATGTTTCTTTTTAGTTTTTGAAGTAATAATATCTTTCCTAACAGCTAATATGTGACTTTGTTTCAATGATATGTTCCTCCATAAAGAAGATTAAACATTTTTAAATATATGCATGGGATCTAATAAGTGGGTAATCTTAAGATGCTCCCAATATGGGAGGTTAAAAAAGATAGATTTCATTTTCATCCCAATGGGCAATTTCTCAACATAGGTGTCGAAGAATTCTGGATCATCAAACATAGGCTCCCCATTTGAATCGAACATTTCTATGAACTCCTTCTCCTTATCTCTCTCATATGCTCTAATCCATTCAGCTGGTGTCGTTATTGGAGAACTTTGGGTTTTCTCTTGTTTACCATTGAAAGTGGATGTTGCTCTTTTGTAAGGGTGTTCTTCTGGGAGGAATACCCTAGAGAATTCATACATTGGCTTTCGTAGGTCCTTGGACCATCTAGCTTTCAGAGAAGGTCCAAAACATTTACATCCAAAATACGCTTTTTTTATAAGACCTGTGTTAGGTCCACATAATTTGTCAGATTGGCAAGGGAAAATGAACAGGGGTAACATCAGACTAGTCTTTAGAGTCCTAAGACCTAGTGTTAGTATGAATCTTGATTCGAAGTGTATGAAAAAGACCACTTTAGTTGCGCATAACAAACAACCCTAACAACAAAATATGGCTACTAATATCTTCAGATTTGCAATTAGTTGATCAAGAAAAATGCTGCAAAAATCCAAATCTATGCATAAAAACACATTAAGCAGTAAAAATAAGGTTTTGCTCCATGCATCCAATAGACAAGACAAGAACAATATTTTTGAAGAATTTTTATATTAATGGCACGTGGGAGGAAAACAAGAAAGGTGTTTCCAATTCTCCTCAATGGGATGGGTTCTTGGAAGTCCTCAGCACTTCCGATCTAGAATTTCTCTCTCTTGTTGGTGTAGAAAACCCAGACAAACATAGAACTCAAAGGGAGCTCACAAGGAAAATAATAGAAAATATGACAATGATAATGGCTCAAAGTCAGACCAAGAGTATAGATCCAGAGTGATCTAAGAGGCAACAAAAGGTCATGAATGGTAGGAAAAACCCTTCTATTTATAACAAAATATTAGGTCATTCTAGATCTTGGTGCATGATTAAAATAATATTAACCAAATCTAGATCCACCTTTTATGGAATATTTTATTATATTTGTTGGAGGGGAAAGGAATTTGACTTGGGTCAAATCCTTTTATTTGTAAATAATAAATAAATAAATGATTTATTTATCATTTTAAGGAAGTGGTTGAATGATAATTAAATAAATAATGATTTATTTAATTATTTATAAATGATTTAGTCATATTTAATAAGGAATATTATTTAAATAAGATTTAAATAATTATTCCTAGAAAATAATAAGATAAATAAGGATTTATCTAATTAATTTCTTTGTTTTGGGTTAAATATGACCAGGAATAATAATTAAATTACTGTTTAATTAATTATTCCATGAGGAAAACCAAACAAATATAGATTTGTTTAATATTTCCCCTTGGGGTCTCCTTTTTAGACCATAAACAACCTAATAAATGTGTTTTATTAAGTTATTTTACATAGTGAAAGCAATTTTACTTAGGGTAAAATTGGTCTTACATGGTGTACTTGGGTCCATCTAATGATAATAGGTTAGATGACCAAAAAATGGTGTAACAAATTGCCCCCCAGCGTGCGAGTGTTAGGAGCAAATCATATTACCGAAGTACGTTGTAAGAACTCAATCACCAGACATCAAAGGGGAAGTCAGAGAGAGAAATGTAAGGTAGACTAATGTGCTAAAGAACTAGACCCTGAGGAGATGAGACTTACAGGTGCGACAAGTCTCCTTTTATGAATGGGTACCTGTGCTAAAGGCAACGGGGGAGGCATACCTATGCCCGCCGAGACAAAGTACAAAAGAATAACGCGTCCAGTAAACAAGGGACCGAGCTGTAAAGTACATGTTGGCATAAACATAAGCCATATAAAAGATATAATGATGAATCCCACATACATGTTGTGCCTGGGATAACAGCCAGAACTTATACAATAATATCTGAGTACATGAGATACAAATACAACCCCAATGCCCCTATAAACGGGGAAGGGCTCGCAAAATCTAACTGATACATGCAAATCAAAGAGGCGTTGCAAGCGTCTAAGGCTGACATCATAAAATATATGGAGCTGCATCGAAGGCTGCGATGAAAAGGTCATCCGAGCATGTGGGGGGCTACTTGCAGGGCCACCCCCTCATGAGGGTTGGGACATCTCACACACACCTGGGAATTATCGGTATCAGTTGCTGTATCACTGAACCATCAAGTATATGGATCTCGATCATGCTGAAAGGAGCTGGAGCTGAGAAACAATCAAGTCAAAGGGAAATAAAGAGTCCCTATGCCTGATCCAGGGCACTGAACAAGAGTGGAAGCTGGAACCAAGGTACACCACCCTCTAGACCTATCTTCTGGAATGAATGAGCTGATGTCGACAGAAGGAGGTCCACCATAGGTGAGGCAATAAGGGATCCTCAACTAAGGCACGAGAGAAAATAGTAGAGCGACTGATAGACTGACACCAATGATGATGATGAAATGGGGGTACTGAGTAGCGAATGGACGACTTCCCTTGTTAAAGCATAAAGGGCATGGATGACCTGGCAGCGACTGACATAATATCATGAGGGATAGGGGGTAGTGGGACTGAAGGCTATAATGTGTGACACGAGAGAGGGACCAAGCAATGAAGGATGGAGGACTATAGCGGGATACAAAGAGACTCGGGATAGACTCCATGAATGCGATGATGACTCAACTCGGATGCTCTAAAAAAGGGCGACTCGATGGTGCTGCCACATAGTAAAGGTCCAATGGGGGACCTTAAAAACATGAGTACAAGATGGTAACTCATGACGAAAATCAACACGAACAAGGATAAGGATAATGGTTATGGTGGGCAACATTGAGGTAAGAAGGAGGTTGGGCAAAAGGATGAGGCATGTCGTATCTTGTATACATGCTACCTGGAGGGGGGAAATTGCTGGAGGTGCTGGCCCCTCCCGGAGGGAGACCGTAGCCCATAGGAGGTTGAGCGTACAAATGAGATAGAGCTCCAACAATACCATCGGTAGAATGAGATGCCCCCGAGTCTAGGGAGGTCAGGAAGGACGGTATAAACATAACCAGACTGAGCATAGATCAATTCATATTTCAAGGCTATTTGGAGGGCAGCTTCTTTGGTTTGAGGAAAATGCGATGCGACATCTTTGCTGATGGCGGGTAAGAGAGATCTAAGGAACCAGTCCATGTAGACCCGATATTCGAAGGTAGGAGCTCGACATAGAATCTTTCGTCTCCACCATTCCTAAACATGATCAGATAGGTGTGTCGCAGATGATTGACGGAAAGAAGTCAAGAGTTCGGTACCAGTGTCGTATCGGAGAGGGAGCTAGAAATAAGATAAGAAGGCTTGGGCAATGGTCACAAAGGAGGTATGGGAAGAAGAGGTCTGATCAAAATACCACTTAGAAGCTTCGCTTGTAAGTGTGCGTTGGAACAACTGAAGATGGATGGAATCGTTGGTAATGGAATTGGATGAACACCACATGTGAAAATATCTGATATGGTTGGACGTATCTTCTCCAGCAAGGCCTTCGAACTCGGGAATGTCGGAGGGGAGCTTGGTTGGCATAGCAGGCCAACCAACATCGTGGCAGATATGGTCATTGATAAACTGATTGAAATCAGGGAGACTGAGGCCTGCCATGTAAGGGAGCAAGGGGACAACCGAGGTAGTTCATGTGGCGGTTCCACTAGTAACATTCCCGGCAGTAGGGCCGGGATTACCGCTAGCGGTACGCCCTGGACCAGACATAGTGAAGGTGACAGGGGGAGAACCAGAAGTAAAAGGAGAACCCAATGAATCAGAAGAGGAGTCGGAGTGCGGACTCGGAGGAGGACTAACTCGACGACGGCGAGAAGGAGGAGGTCGACCAACCAGAAACTAAGGATGAAGGCCAAGAAGTCTTTGGGATATATGCCTTGGGGGCACAATGGTGACAACACAAAAACGGCACAGAGGGAAGAAGAATGACCAACAAGGGTAGGGAGGTGCAGAATCAAGTGATTATAATGTTGAAGCAAGGGCAGAGAGGTGTCGTGTCAATTGATTTTACAATGTTTTAAAGTCTTTGCCTGGCGGTGTTAACTAGGCTCTTCTTCGCTTAGGGTGAGTGTTGGCATGTGTTAATTTTAATTTTTAAACCCAAATGTTTTGAGAGAAAAATAAAAAAGTGTGCTACGTAACTGAAAATAAACCTGCAAAGAACAATATATACTACTGAAATAACAAAAAATTAACAGCTAACAATGCATCAATCTAACCCAAGGAGGTGGGTCTCTAAAAAACTAGTCTAACAGAGGGAAAAAAACCTAATCAAAACACATTGAAAATAAGCCAATAGATCTAAGATTGGGAGGGACAGGGATCTAAAGGATAAATCTGCTGAAAAAAGGTGCAGAAAACAACAAAGAGACAAAGGCAAGGTTGCTGTGAAAGAGGAGGAAAAAAGCTAAAGGCAATAGGGAAAAGGAGGTGACCCTAAAGTCAAACCCAAAAAAAACTATATGAGGTGACCTGGATGGAAAAATATCTGATCTAAAAGGGATCTGAAGAGGAGGTATCAGATCTGCAAAATAAATGGCTGAAACTCTGAAAATTTAGACACTTGCAACAGCTAAAACTCTTCCACAAAAAGTGGAGGGTACTGAAGCCCTAAGGGGCTAGATTCCTACTTATTTGAGTAAAACAGAACAAGAATAGGTCTAAATGGACGGAGACAGAGACTGGACAACCCTGACAGAAGCTTCAGACAAACCCAGAAAACTTTCAGAAAATCTACAGAAAAAAGTGCAGGTCACAGGTTCTGACCTGTTTTCTGTCCAGGTCATAGTTTTGAGGCTGAAAAGAGTGTCTCATATTCCAGGTCGCAGGTTTAGGGCTGAAAAGTGCGACCTGTACTTCCAGGTCTCTCGGCGGCAGATTTTAGAAAAGTTGTCGTCTCAGTTTTGGCTGATGTCTGTTACCTGCGCAATAGGACCAGAAACACACGGAAGTTAGAAATTTTAATGTTTTAGGGTTTTATGGGTGAAAAACAACATAAAAATAGAAAAAACAAAAAGCTAAAGAGAAACCCTAGGGTTTGAAGTAGCTGGGTATGCAAGAATATGAAAAACGACAGCGGTCGTAATTGAAATCCCCAGTGGAGTCGCCAATTGTTAGTATGAATCTTGATTCGAAGTGTACGAAAAAGACCACTTTAGCTGCGCATAACAAACAACCCTAACAACAAAAGATGGCTGCTAATATCTTCATATCTACAGTTAGTTGATCAAGACAAATGATGCAAAAATCTAGATCTATGCATAAACAGACATTAAGCAGTAAAAATAAGGTTTTGCTCCATGCATCCAATAGACAAGACAAGAACAATATTTTTGAAGAATTTTTATATTAATGGCACCTGGGAGGAAAACAAGAAAGGTGTTTCCAATTCTCCTCAATGGGATGGGTTCTTGGAAGTCCTCAGCACTTCAGATCTAGAATTTCTCTCTCTTGTTGGTGTAGAAAACCCAGACAAACATAGAACTCAAAGGGAGCTCACAAAGCAAATAATAAAAAATATGACAATGATAATGGCTCAAAGTCAGACCAAGAGTATAGATCCAGAGTGATCTAAGAGGCAACAAAAGGTGATGAATGGTAGGAAAAACCCTTCTATTTATAACAAAATATTAGGTCATTCTAGATCTTGGTGCATGATTAAAATAATATTAACCAAATCTAGATCCACCTTTTATGGAATGTTTAATTATAATTGTTGGAGGGGAAAGGAATTTGACTTGGGTCAAATCCCTTTATTTGTAAATAATAAATAAATAAATGATTTATTTATCATTTTAAGGAAGTGGTTGAATGATATTTAAATAAATAATTATTTATTTAATTATTTATAAATGATTTAGTCATATTTAACAAGGAATATTATTTAAATAAGATTTAAATAATTATTCCTAGAAAATAATAAGATAAATAAGGATTTATCTAATTAATTTCTTTGTTTTGGGTTAAATATGACTAGGAATAATAATTAAATTACTGTTTAATTAATTATTCCATGAGGAAAATCAATCAAATATAGATTTGTTTAATATTTCCCCTTGGGGTTTCCTGTTTAGACCATAAACAACCTAATAAATGTGTTTTATTAAGTTATTTTACATAGTGAAAGAAATTTTACTTAGGGTAAAATTGGTCTTACATGGTGTACTTGGGTCCATCTAATCATAATAGGTTAGATGACCAAAAAATTGTGTAACACCTAACCTTCTTGGACTCAGAGAGGGCTCTCTCTACTTTGTGCAAAGGATGTGAACTTGTTTGCTTTTAGGGTTTGATTTTAGGCTAGATGTTAAGTTTAGGGTTTGTTTGTTTGTTTGGGTTGGGTAGATGATCAAGTAGAATATATGGAGTGAGGAAATATTCAATTCATTGGGCTATGGAGTCTATAAAAATTCATGGATATCTCAAAAATGAATTAGGGTGCATTACAGGGAAAATCTAACATGGTCAAATGGATTTTCAAGGTTTGTGTCAGATGGAATGAACATCAAGTTTGTGAACAAAGTAGGGCAAAGGGAAGTTAAGAATGCTTTGTCAAATACTTTAACAAGAAGGGCCTTCAACACTATTTATCATAAAGAAGTAATCATAAGACAGGGCAAACCAATAACTCTTTGATTAAACTCAAGTAAATAAGCATTTAAGACAAACAATCCATTGAACTATAGAAGGCAAGAAACTTATTTAACTTCTAGTGATTTCACCTTCAAGGTTATAAAAAAAATTTAAGATAAACATATAACGTTAATCAATGAAGAGGGAACTCCTAAACGTCATTGATCATAGCCATAAATACATCTAAAGAAACCTTTCAATAATGGACAAAGGGTATGATCAAAACATAGCCTCTTTGGCAAATCCTAATTAGTGATACTTCAAAGAAAGATCTTAAGAACAATGTTTTAGTGACATCAAACAAGCAGGGCTAACCATTAAACATCTTTAATATTTACTATATTGAACCATTCATAAGATAAACAAGCTTGGGTGGGTCTAGAAAGAAATTAAGAATTCTCTAAACTAACCTAGCAGAGGAAAACATAGAGGCAGTGAAGAAAAAACAGAGCTAAGGTGCATTTGAAAAACATTTCTTAGTCTAAAAACTTTGTCCTATTGCAATATATAAGGATGAAAGAAAATGATACACAAGAAAATAAGAACTGAATAGAAGCACATCACCATTAACCATGCTCAGGGATCCTGCAAGCAAGCCTTCTCCATCTTCAATCAAAACAAGCCATCCACAAATTCAACAACACCAATTTCTCTTCAATCTCCAAAAAAATATGTATTACTCCCAAGAGTCATCAAATTCCAACCATTACAATGAGACCTCAATGCTCTATTTATCGAAAAAATCAGGAGGTGGAAACCCTAAGAAGCTTCTAGAAACCATAAATACACCATAAATGTCATTTATGTGCAAGGAGACCATGCAAGGCCCAAGACACATAATATCTAATGAAATAAATGCATGATAACTTAAACATAACTCCTCAACCAACTCTAGAGTTGATTTGCGCAAAAAATATCGAAAATATCTTACAGTGTGTTTTGTTGACTTTTATGCAAAAGCGTAGCACAGAGGTCTGAAGGCGTAGCACATGCACAGGAAAAATAAGTTCACTTGCAACCAAGATTTGATGCCCTTCCAGATGTCAGAATTTGCTCCATGATGGCTGAAAGCCTGTCGAGTCTACTTTCCAAAAATTCTATTTTTTTTCTGATTGGGATCCATTAACGTATCCAAAAAGAAAATTTCCCAAAGCTGCTCTAGGCATAGTGCCAGGCCTGAAAATGAGGGAGAAAGGTGAAAAATGAGGTGTTTTTGGCCTTTTGAGGGGTCAAAAATGCTCCAAATGCTCTGAAATTTGGTGAGCATACTGTACTTGAGTTGAGGATTCCAAAAATGAAAATTTTTCCTCCTAAGGATGCCTGAGGTGAAAGCGTAGCGCCAAGGGTGTTGCACTTAGAGGCCTTAAAATTTGCAAAAAACCAAAATTTGTCAAAAATTTCTCAAAATTGGTAGATGTCTTTCTTATGGGGTTTGAGAGGCCTATAGGGAAGCTTCAGCCAAGATTCCATCTTAGTCTTTTTGCTCTTTGAGTGCTTGTATTTTGGCATGGGCCTTTTTTATTTTAGCCTTTGCAATTTGATTTTGCAATGCATAGTGCTTGGTCATATTATTTTGGAGGTCAAGGTCCCTCTTTGCCTTCTTGAGCTGCTTGTTTTCATTCTTATAATACTCAATGTTGTACATGGCCATACCAAGGCATCTTTCTAAATCCCTAATTTCTGCATGCTTGCTTTGGAGCAGTATGCTAGTGGCCCTCTCCATGTCTTCATTTTCACTGTCAAGGTCAATGATGCCAAATCCTTGTTCAAGCTCCCGCTTACCTTTATTACCTTTCTTCACCTTTTTCTTCCCTTTATCTAGCTTCTTGGTAGATGTGGAAGGCATGGCCTCTTGCATTTTTGAGGCAATAAAAACATTCCTTTCTCCTCTCTGATATGTCAATGGAAAAGGTTTTCTTGTGATCCTTTTAGTGTCTTCCCCATGGCTGTGATCCTTGTTGCTATCATCAAACCCTTCATTTTCATCACTATTACCATAAGCTTCACTATTGTCATGACTGTCATCACTGTCATCACTGTCTTGTTCTTCATTGTTTCTTGCTTTATTTGTGTCTGTGCTATCTTCAGCTTCTTCATTTGTTGTATTGTTATCATCTTCGTTTTGGCTACTCTCTTCATATTTTCCCTCATCTTTGTCATGACTATGAGCCTCACTGTTTTGACTATCATTAGGGCTCTTAGTGTCACTGTTGTCCTTAGGATCATCCTCTATTTCTCTGTCACTTGCCTAATTTTCATCATTATCCACCTTCATGTCTTCTTCTTCATTGTTGGCCTCTTTGTCATTTCCACTATCAACTCCTTCATTTCCTTCATTGTTATCATCTCATTTCTTCTCCTAACATTGTGATTAGTGCTACCTTTAAACAACCCTACGCCTGCTTGTGAAACTTGGTAGGAGGAGTGAAATGAAATGATCGTGAAAGGCAGTTCTTGTAAGTGAGTGAGATGGAGGTGTTGGTTTATGACTGATTCCCCTTTGAGCTTTGATAAAGGGCTAACTTGAACTCGCTGTAATTACCCTAATGGACACCTTTCTTGACTCATAATTTCTTGCTTGGAGGTCAAAAGAGAGTGTTTGTCATGAGGGCTTAGGGTTTCTAGTCATTAGGGTTTGGTTAATTCCTTTAATCATAAAATCATGAATTTCACTGAAGGAGAAGGAAAAACATGCACCTACCAACTTTTAACTTCTTTGCAGGTCCTTGGATGTAGCTTGGAGGTGCTCCCTTGTGTTTTTTTGGAAATTTGCAAGTGGAAGAGGGTTTCTAGCCTAGGTGCAGCATCTGAACATGTTTTCGGGTCCTTCCTACCATAAGCATAGCACCTGCACGCACTGTCAAGTCCTCCCAGCCCTAAGTGCACCACATGAACGTTTTATGGGCCTATCGAGCTTCCCTACGTGTAGCACCTTTTGCAGAGGGTATTTGGAGGCCTTCCCAATGTCCACATTGGGCCCATGATAGCTCGTTGGAAATATTATCATGTATTGTTTCCAAATATACCTCTTATTCCTTTATTGGAGTTGATTTGGCCTGTCAAAAGTGGATTCGCCCAAGATTAGTGAAAAAGTGCTGATTGATGGTGCATAAATGCAGAGTGCTGGTGAAAACAAATTTTGGAGGCCTTCCTCAACTCCAAATTTAGCTCATGATACCTCATTAGAAACATTATCCTATATACGTTCCAAATATACCTATTTTTCTCTAATTGGATTTTATTTGACCTATCAAAAGTTGATTCTCCCAAGAGTGGTAAAAAAGTGCTGAATGATGGTGCAGAAATGTAGAGTGCTGGTGCAGACAACTTTTGGAGGCCTTCTCAAACTCAAAATTTAGCTCATGATAGCTCATTGGAAATATCTTCCAATATATATGTATTTTTACCCATCAAGAAAGTCATCTGGACACTCCAGTTATGAGAAACCATGATTTTTCCAAGGTCACTCCAGAAGTGCAGCAATTCTCCCGTGACACCTGTATTTTTGACATTGCTTCCAAACCATGATACCTATGTAAAATCGGAAGGAGGTTTTTCTTCTTGGACCTATGATGGACAAAAACCTCTTTTACATTTCTCAAATTCATCTATGTTTGGTCAGAAACATTGTTTGAATCAAAACTGGCCCTAGCTGTGGCAAATGATTTGTCCTTTGGAATGAATTCTTGGAAAATGATGGAGGCATGATGTTCATGAGTTGGTATGGCCTCATGCTTTCTAATATTACCTATATATAGATCCTCTAATCCTATGCCTCCTTTCCATAGCAAACCCTAGCTTAGCTGGAAGGGTAAATTAGGGTTTGGTGTAGGAAAAACAGGGGATTTAGGACTGCCTTGTAGAGGGAGGCGAAAGAAGGGGTTAATGGTTGTCTAAATTCTTGGGGAAATTTTGGGGGATAGGGATAGATGTTAGAGAGTAGGGGAAAGTGGAATTTCAAGGATTGAGTGAGGGGAAGGGGTCCAGAAGGGAAAAACATAGGCCTAGTCTCGAAAAGTGTCAAATTGTAGCAATGGGCTAGGTTTTGTAGAAAAATGATGATTTTGAGGGATAGGAGTGATGAGAATGGTTTATGAAGGTATATTAAGGATAGGAGAAGGTGTAAAAACATCAAGATACAAGCCTTGTTGATGATTTAACCATGGAAGTCATGAAACCAAGAAAAATGCCCTTAAAAACCCTAGTCTTCTACAAGAACAAAGGTAGGTAAAAGCACATGAGAAGTCTTTTAGGAGCAGCAGGGTGACCATGGAATGGAAAAATGGTAGAATAGTGAAAAAATTTATCTAGGGATAATGAAGGAAATGAGATTTCTAAAACTCACAATTTTCATGGAATTTTGTTTTTAGAAATCTAGGACCAATATATAGTCATCTACAGATATTAAAAATTATGGATGACTAACAGTGGCTCCACTTGGGGAGGGAAGCTCATTTTCAGGAGGTGTCCAGAACCTCAGAGCTCAGATCTCTGATTTTTGAAGACTAGTACCTTACTTGTACTTGGAAGATCCCTCTTCCTTCATTTGCTGATGTTATTTTGAAGCTATGATCTCATAAAATCTGAACAAACATGATTGCTTCAATCTCAGTTCTACCTACCCATCTTACTTGGCCTAAAATTTTTTCTTCTTCCGGGTGCACTTGGATGGAAAACCCTTGACATCAATTTTTATTTTGAAAGCAAAAAGAAACTATCTACTTGTACCCTTATTACTTCCAAGAGTTCAGATTAGGCTAATGAACTCTTTTATTCTCTACCTAGTCTATTCATTTGTCAAGGTTAAGCTGTTTGACAAACTTTATTCTCTAACCTACTGACATGAAATTCAAAACATGATCAAACCAGGATTAAGCAATCTGATTTTCCATGGGCTGTGGCATTTGGACAAGCTGCACATAGACATTATTTTTGTACAATAAAAAACTAGAAAACATGAGGGCTATGATTCTGAATTTGTTAGACATCCCTCTTTTTTCTTTGGTTCAAATTTGAGCATTGAGAACCAACATATTTTCTTCCTAATCTATTCCTACTGACAAGTCAAGCTTAAATGATTTGACAAGACTTATTTCACTAACCTATTAGCAGAAATTTAAAACATGTTCAACCATGATTAGGCTAGATGACTGAACAAGACTCTTTTTTCTCAACAAGTAGTGGCATTTAGACTTGCACACTTTCAATAGTACTCCTTTTTGGGTATGGGGTTGTACCTCTTCTTTTCATATTCCCTATTTTTCATCTTTTCTATTTTTTTGAGTTTTCAAAATCAACATTCTAAAACTAAAAACTAGAAAGATGCTCATATTGCTGAGCTTATGTGCATGCCTATCTATCCTAATATAACATGTACATGATATACATTCAGCTGGTGAACTCTCTTTTCCAATATAGCCAATCAAGTAGATGATTCCATGAGGGATCTTGGTTCCGCTCTTTGAGTGTTTTGAAAAAATCAAAAGGCCATTCCCACCTCACTTGTGTTTGAACAGTAGTGCCTAAAATGTTCTTGAAACTATGCATCAAACTGCTCTTGACATGTTTTACTCCCTCTTCAAATGTCTCTAAAAAATTGGCAAAGGGATCTTGAAACAATACCTGGCTTAGAGGATTTGGGAGATAAGCTTGATCTAGGACTGCTTCTTCCTCCACATGGCTGAGCTTAGGAATCTTTTGGGAAAGAAACTCTTCCTCTTCCTCATGATCATCTGAACTGGTAGACTCATCATATATTGCAGTGTTGTCCTCTTGCAATCCTGATATGCCTTGATTGAGTGGAATTAATTATGTGTGAAGGCCATCATGTTGATGAGCAGGAGCACTCTTTGGCAAGGAATATTCTTGAGAAAGAAGTGCACCAACTCTTATGTGATTTTCAATTTCTAAGACTTCATCTACAATTTGAAATTCAATGGGACTTGGTGCCTGCAAATCTGAAGTTGAGGAGGATTTCGTGTCCCAAATGACTTCCTCAACTATTTCAGGAAAAGGCTTCTTATTAGCAACTTGCTCAAGAAGTTCATCATCCTTCCCAACCTCAACATTAAAACTGAAAGAATGTTGATTTCCAATCACATGAAAGTTATTTCTGATGGACTGAAATGAAGTAGAGCAAAGAGTCAGAGATCCTTCACTTACTTCTAACCTTTCAAGGCTTTTCTCATCAGTGTCATAAATGGTATGTATTGGCTTATTACTTTTTCTAAGTTGATGAAACCAATATTCCTCCCAAAAACCAATTGTTGATTGCTGTGCAAGGATAGCTTTTGTTTGGAGAACATCATCATCATACTGATCAAACTTTGGAAACTCATCAAAATAAGTAATTTCACCAATCAAACATATTGGATTATCATTTTGTTCTTCTTTGAATTGATCTACAAGTTCACTTTCTGATTTATGGTAAATGGCATTAGTAGGAGAATGAACAGAAATGTTTTGTTTACATGAAGGTTTAGAGGTTGGTTGCATGTTTAGCATCTGATTTATTTCCTCTTCAGTCAAAAGAGGAGGCATTTTTCTCTTTCTTTGGATAGAAGTACATCATTTCTCTTTCTCTTGTGAAGGCTGATTTCAACTTTGTTGTCCACCATCAGCATGATTAGGATTGCTTAATGTATTGCCAAAGGAGTCTATGAGAACTAGTGGGGTTAACAGGGCTACTGAAGACCAGTGGAGTCACTAGGTGGAGGATGTTTGATGTTTTAAGGATGTTCTTGTTGTCCACCATCAACAACTAAATGCCAATCCAAGGATTCTTGTGGATTTTCTGAGGTCTTAAGGATCTCTAAGATGTTATTTATTTATAAATTCCCACCGTGATCGCCATTATGTTAGGCGATGAGGTGGCGATAAATAAGTAGATACTGTATGATAAGGGCCTTTGAAATTTTTTAAGGATATATAAGCTTGTTTCTTACTCAGAAGGTCCCACCGTGATCACCATTATGTTAGGTCCCCATAATTTGTCATATTGGTAAGGACAAATGAATAGGGGTAACATCAAACTAGTCTTTGGAGTCCTAGGACCTAGCCTTCCTAGACTCAAAGAGGGCTCTCTCTACTTTGTGCAAAGGATGTGAACTTGTTTGCTTTTAGGGTTTGATTTTAGGCTAGTTGTTAAGTTTAGGGTTTGTTTGTTTGTTTGGGTTGGGTAGATTATCAAGTAGAATATATGGAGTGAGGAAATATTCAATTCATTGGGCTATGGAGTCTATAAAAATTCATGGATATCTCAACAATGAATCAGGGTGCATTACAGGGAAAATTTAACATGGTGAAATAGATTTTCAAGGTTTGTGTGAGATGGAATGAACATCAAGTTTGTGAACAAAGTAGGGAAAAGGGCAGTTAAGAATCCTTTGTCAAATACTTTAACAAGAAGGGCCTTCAACACTATTTAGCATAAAGAAGTAATCATAAGATAGGGAAAACCAATAACTCTTTGATTAAAGTCAAGCAAATAAGCATTTAAGACAAACAATCCAGTGAACTATAGAAGGCAAGAAACTTATTTAACTTCTAGTGATTTCACCTTCAAGGTTAGAAAAAACATTTAAGATAAACATATAACATTAATAAATGAAGAGGGAACTCCTAAAAATCATTGATCATAGCCATAAATACCTCTAAAGAAACCTTTCAAGAATGGACAAAGGGTATGATCGAAACATAGCCTCTTTGGCAAAGCCTAATTAGTCAAACTTCAAAGAAAGATCTTAAGAACAATGTTTTAGTGACATCAAACAAGTAGTGCTAACCATAAAACATCTTTCATATCTACTGCATTGAACCATTCATAAGATAAAGAAGCTTGGGTGGGTCTAGAAAGCAACTAAGAATTCTCTAAACTGACCTAGCAGAGGAAAA
Source organism: Pinus albicaulis (assembly GCA_034641835.2). NCBI lineage: Eukaryota > Viridiplantae > Streptophyta > Pinopsida > Pinales > Pinaceae > Pinus > Pinus albicaulis. The sequence goes on along the minus strand of CM076570.1, from coordinate 1,489,989,852 downwards.
CATAGAGGCAATGAAGAACACACAAAGCTAAGGTGCCTTTGAAAAACATTTCTTAGTCTAAAACCTTTGTCCTGTTGCAATATAGAAGGATGAAATAAAATTATACCTAAGAAAACAAGAACTGAATAGAAGCACATCACCATTAACCATGCTCAGGGTTCTTGCAAGCAAGCCTTCTCCATCTTCAATCAAAACAAGCCATCCACAAATTCAACAACACCGATTTCTCTTCAATCTCCAAAAACTATGTATTACTCCCAATATTCATCAAATTCCAACCATTACAATGAGGCCTCAATGCTCTATTTATCTAGCAAATGAGGAGGTGGAAACCCTAAGAGGCTTCTAGAAACCATAAATACACCATAAATGTCATTTATGTGCAAGGAGACCATGCAAGGCCCAAGACACATAATATCTAATGAAATAAATGAAAGATAACTTAAACATAACTCCTCAACCAACTCTGGAGTTGATTTTCCCAAAAAATCTCAAAAATATCTTTCAGTGTGTTTTGTTGATTTTTTTGCAATAGCTTAGCATAGAGGCCTGAAGGCGTTGCACATGCACAGGAAAAATAAGTTCACTTGCAGTAGAGCTTTGATGCCCTTCCCGATGTCGGAATTTTCTCTGTGATGGCTTGTTGGAAAGCTTGTCGAGTCTACTTTCCAAAAATACCCTTGGTTTTCTGATTGGGATCCACTAACTTGTCCAAAATGAAAATTTCCCAAAGATGCTCTAAGCGCAGCGTCAGGCCTGAAAATGACACAGAAAGGTGAAAATTGAGGTGTTTTTTGGCCTTTTGAGGGGTAAAAAATGCTCCAAATGTTTTGAAGTTTGGTGAGCATACTGTACTTGAGTTGAGGATTCCAAAAATGCAAATTTTTCCTCCTGATGATGCTTGAGGTGAAAGCGTAGCACCAAGGGTGTTGCGCTTAGAGGCCTCAAAATTTGCAAAAAACCAAAATTTCTCAAAAATTTCTCAAAATTGGTAAATGTCTTCCTTATGGGATTTGAGAGGCTTGTAGAGAAGCTTCAGCCAAGATTCCAAGGTTTGCTTGGTCTTTTACCTCTTTGAGTGCTTGTATTTTGGCATGGGCCTTTTTGAGTTTAGCCTTTGCAATTTGATTTTGCAATGCATAGTGCTTGGTCATCTTCTTTTGGAGGTCAAGGTCCCTCTTTGACTTCTTCAGCTGCTTGTTTTCATTCGTATAATACTCAATGTTGTACATGGCCATAGCAAGGCATATTTCTATATCCATAATTTCTACATCCTTGGTTTGGAGCAGTATGCTAGTGGCCCTCTCCTTGTCTTCATTTTCACTGTCAAGGTCAATGATGCCAAATCCTTGTTCAAGCTCACGCTTACCTTTCTTACCTTTCTTCACCTTTTGTTTGCCTTTATCTAGCTGCTTGGTAGATGTGGAAGGAATGGCCCCTTTCCTTTGTGAGGCAACAAACACATGCCTTTCTCCTCTCTGATATGTCAATGGAAGAGGTTTGCCTGTGATCCTTTTGGTGTCTTCCCCATGGTTGTGATCCTTGTTGCTATCATCAAACCCTTCATTTTCATCACTATTACCATCAGCTTCATCGTTGTCATGACTATCATGACTGTCTTGTTCTCCATTGTTGCTTGCTTTATTTGTGTCTATGTTTTCTTCAGCTTCTTCATTTTTTGTATTGTTATCATCTTCATTTCGGCTGCTCTCTTCATATTTTCCCTCATCTCTATCATGACTATGAGCCTCACTGTTTTGACTGTCATTAGGGCTCTTAGTGTCACTGTTGTCCTTAGGATCATCCTCTATTTATCTGTCACTCACCTCATTTTCATCATTATCCACCTCCCTCTCTTCTGCTTCATTGCTAGCCTCTTCTTCATTTCCACTATCAACTCCATTTGCTTCAATGTTATCATCTCCCTTCTTCTCCTGACATGGTGATTAGTGCTACCTTTAAACAACCCTATGCCTGCTTGTGAAACTTGGTAGGAGGAGTGAAATGAAATGATGGTGAAAAGAAGTTCTTGTAAGTGAGTGAGATGGAGGTGTTGGTTTATGACTGATTCCCCTTTGAGCTTTGATAAAAGGTTAACTTGAACTCGCTGTAATTACCCTAATTGACACCTTTCTTGACTGATAATTTCTTGCTTGGAGGTCAAAAGAGTGTTTTTCATGAGGGCTTAGGGTTTCTAGTCATTAGGGTTTGGTTAATTCCTTTAATCATAAAATCATGAATTTCACTGAAGGAGAAGGAAAAACATGCACCTACCTACTTTTAACTTCTTTGCAGGTCCTTGGATGCAGTTTGGAGGTGCTCCCTTGTGGTTTTTTTTGAAATTCGCAAGTGGAAGAGGGTTTTTGCCCTAGGCATAGTGCCTGAACGTGCTTTCAGGTCCTTTTTTCCCTAAGCGTAGTGCCTGCACGCATTTTCGGGTCCTCCCTGCCCTAAGCATAGTGCCTGAACGTTTTCTGGGCCTGTCGGGCTTCCCTACGCGTAGTGCCTATTGTAGAGAGTATTTATAGGCCTTATCGATGTCCAAATTGGGCCCATGATAGCTCATTGGAAATATTATCTTGTATGATTTCCAAATATACCTTTTTTTTTCTGATTGGAGTTGATTTGGCCTATCAAAATTTGATTTTCGCAAGACTGGTTAAAAAGTGTTGAATGATGGTGCATAAATGCAGAGTGCTGGTGCAGACAGCGTTTGGAGGCCTTCCTCAACTCCACATTTAGCTCATGATAGCTCATTGGAAATATTATCCTATATACGTTCCAAATATACCTCTTTTTCTCTGATTGGAGTTTATTTGACCTGTGAAAAGTTGATTCTCCCAAGACTGGTCAGAAAGTGCTGAATGAGGGTGCAGAAATGAAGAGTGCTAGCGCAGACAACATTTGGAGGCCTTTCCCAACTCAAAATTTAGCTCATGATAGCTCATTGGAAATATCTTCCAGTATAGTTGTCTTTTGACCCATCAAGAAAGTCATTTGGACACTCCAGCTATGAGAAAGCCTAATATTTCCAAGGTCACTCCAGAAGTGCAACAATTCAACCGTGACCCCTGTATTTTTGACATTGCTTCCAAACCATGATACTTGTGTAAAACCTGAAGGATTTTTTTCTTCTTTGACATATATTGGACAAAAAAATCTCTCACATTTGTCAAATTCATCTCTGTTTGGTCAGAAACATAGTTTGAAGAAAAACTGGCCCTAGGTGTGGCAAATGATTCGTCCTTTGGAATGAATTCTTGGAAAATGATGGAGGAATGATGTTTATGAGTTGGTATGGCCTTATGCATGCTAACATGACCTATCATATAGATCCTCTACTCCTATACCTCCTTTCCATAGCAAACCCTAGCTTAGTTGGAAGGGGAAATTAGGGTTTGGTGTAGGCAAAACAGGGGATTTAGGACTGCCTTGTAGAGGGAGGGGAATGAAGGGGTTAAGGGTTGTCTAAATTATTGGGGAAATTTTGGGGGATAGGTATATATGTTAGAGTGTAGGGGAAAGTGGAATTTCAAGGATTGGGCGAGGGGAAGGGGTTCAAAAGGGAAAAACACAGGCCTAGACTCGAAAAGTGTCAAATTGTAGCAATATGCTAGGTTTTGTAGAAAAATGATGATTTTAGGGATAGGAGTGATGGGAAGGGTTTATGAAGGTATATTAAGGATAGGAGAAGGTGTAAGAACATTAGGATACAAGCCTTGTTGATGATTTAACCATGGAAGTCATGAAACCAAGAAAAATGCCCTAAAAAACCCTAGTCATCTACAAGAACAAAGGTAGGTAAAATGTTAAGTCCCTATATTAATAGTGTAGCCCCTTATTATGTTAGTGTAGCCCCCATTATTGTTATTATTGTACCCCTGTAACCCCCATATTGTTATTATTGTGCCCTTAAATTATTATTGTTAGGTCGGCTAGGATTACATTGTGGCCCACTAGGATTATATTATGGCCCCATGGACTCCTATATATAGAAAGGAGGTTTTGTAAATTGTATCATCCAAGAATTGTTCATTTATGTAATGTATTTGAGGTTGCCCCCTCGAAGTGTCTCATTTATAAGGCGTTTACATCTCTTTTCTTCTATTTTTGGAGCTGGTTACACAACATTTGGTATCAGAGCTTTGGATTCTAGGGTTTCGCTGCTCCAAACAGGTCATCGTGGCATTTTCGCTATAAATTTGTTTCTACGAAGGTTCAGAAGCTGAAATTTTTAGGGTGCGAAGCTGACATCTTGAGGAAGCTTGTATAAAAATTTCAGAGCTTGGTTCGCAATATTTTCGGAGATATGATCTGTGGAAGTCAGGTCTTTTTTCAGGCTCCTAAACAGGTCATCGTGGCATTTTCGCTATAAAGTTTTTTGTACGAAGGTTCAGAGTCTTAAATTCATATGGTGCGAAACTGAAAGCCTGAGGAAAATCGTCAAAAAATTTCAGAGCTTGGTTCGCAATATTTTTGGAGATATGAGCTGTGGAAGGTAGTGCTTTTTCAGGCTCCTGAATTGCATCTCAAAGAGGTGATCGTGGGAAAAGTTCAATAACTCTCTCTCTGGGCAGTTTATTTGAGTGACGTAAAAAGTGATCGCAAGTACACGGACTGTAGTTTCTTGGCTATCAATTTCAGAAACAAAGGATGAAACAGTGACACGTGGCAAGTCCTACAAGTTTTCTCTACTGAACCAGTCCAAAATTAGGTCATTGTGGGAGATTGGACACAACTTTTTCTTGGGGAATCCAAATTAGATCAGACCTATGGAATTTGAAAGAAGATTCAAAGGGATACTACAGGGCTGAATTTTAGATATCTAAGATTTTAAATTACATAGATAATTCAATTTCAATATCGAGATCCTCAAAGCAAGTAAAAGGTGTGTATTGTTTTTCCCGAATTGCATAAATCTTGTTTGAAAAATCAATTTGAAGTGATTCCAAGGGCCTATTGAGCATATATTTCAATGTTGCATTCTGAAATTCCTCATAAAAATAATTCAACACCCATTAAGCCTTCAGAAATCTATACTATGATGCATGAAGTGGAAGAATTGCAATATGAGATATCAAAATTACGATACCAAGTGCAACAAATTTCGATCTTACGAAGAGCAACCGAAGATGACATAGATGGTTTAAAAGAGAAAATGAAGGCTAATTTGGATGGTTTTAAAGATAAAATAATAGCTAATATGGATGATAAATTAGTGGAAGATGACATCGAGCATCAACAACAAGTTCTCCAACTCTCAAAGGATAACCTAACTTTGGTGTAGAATCTAATGAAACAACAGGAAGATCAACATGACATCGAAAGAAGTTATGAAGCAGTCATAGAAATAAGAAATAGACAAGTACGATCAAGTTTAGAGTATCTCAGCAAGTGGAAGAACTTTCCTGTAGAAGATTTCACATGGGAGGATGAGAATTTTATACAGAAGCATCAAGAAATAATCAAGCGTTGAGGACAACACTTGTTTGAAGGAGAGGGGCATGTTAAGTCCCTATATTAATAGTGTAGCCCCCCTTATTGTTATTATTGTACCCTTGTAACCCCCATTTTGTTATTATTGTGCCCTTAAATTATTATTGTTAGGTCGGCTAGGATCACATTGTGGCCCACTAGGATTACATTATGGCCCCATGGACTCCTATATATAGAAAGGAGGTTTTGTAAATTGTATCATCCAAGAATTGTTCATTTATGTAATGTATTGGAGGTTGCCCCCTTGAAGTGGCTCATTTCTAAGGCGTTTACATCTCTTTTCTTATATTTTTGGAGCTGGTTACACAACATAAAAGCACATGAGAAGTATTTTAGGAGCAGCAGGGTGACCATGGAATGGAAAAATGGTAGAATAGTGAAAAATTTTCTCTAAGTATAATGAAGGCAGTGAGATTTCTAAAACTCACAATTTTCATTTTAGAAATCTAGGACCAATATATAGTCATCTACAGATAGTAAAAATTATGGATGACTAACAACCTGCAAGATTATTGTTTACAATTAATATGCATGGCACGTTAAAGAATATCATGAATATCAGAACAATTACAATGAATTAAATAACTAATATGTGAAAGAATATTTTTACGTATATAAACAAATCAATAAATTAAACATGTAATTTACCAGAGAAAACTCCTAAGCATGGATAATCATGTGTCGTGTAAGCACATATACCATACAATGTAAAACTCCTCTCTGCTGCAATGGGTCTTGATACATCGTATACATTTATGCCATCCCATAATTCCTTCAATTCATTTACCAGTGGTTGTAAGTAGACATCCATATTCTTCACTTGTCTTCTACCAGGTACTATGAGAGCCAACATAAGATGTTCATTCTTCACAGACAACCATGGGGGGATATTGTTATTTATCACTACTACAAGCCAAACATAATATTTGGTGTTCTAGAGGGAATATGGGTTGATGCCATCCATGGCTATGCTGAGTCGTAGACTTCATACTTCATCCATGAATTTTTCGGGCCATGTATCCTCTATATGCTTCATGGTTATTGAATCAGTTGGGATTCACATAACTCCCAACTCCCTTCTGTGTGAGGCATGTCAGCCCTACAACATAGCTAATTCTTTGCAATGAAAGATCCTTTGAATCCTTGGGATTATAGGCATGTGCCTAAATATCTTAAAAGGAGGACCAGTACGTGATTTACCCTTCTATTTTGATTTATCATACTTGTCATGCCCATGTTTCAGACATATCTCTTTGTCTGCATATTCTCCTCTATATAGAATACAATCATTTGAACATGCATGATATGATATGTACTCAATACCCAACATTTTCAACATTTTCTTTGCCTCTTTGCAGCTACCAAGCAAGACATTATCATTCAGAAGAACCTTATCTTTTAATAACATGTAGTTGGTGATCATGGAAAAATATACTAATAAATGTACATTAATGTCGATATAATTATTAACATTCATAAAATTTACCATTTGTAATGTTCATTGTGTACTGATTATATTTCTCAAATTTATATAAGGGAGGACTTTACAGTAACTTACCTCAAAATTTTCGAGAAAAATGCATTCAACAAGCCAAACTTTGCTTTCAAGTTGTACAGTAACATTGTTGTCCCCAACTGGGTAGACTTTGACTGATAGCGAGGTCCAAAGAGAGGGGTGGTGGAAGCAAATTTAAGGCTTTCAAAAAAGGTGTCAGCGATATGAGCATCATCCCCTAGCTAATCATCATTTTGGAATGCATCTATCAACATTGTCTCCGCTTAAGTAATCATCCATACCGACCTCTATTTGATTGCCTCCATTACTAGCTTGTGAAGAACTACTATTGCTGTAGTCATTCCTAATTGGTGAATCTGGACGTAGCGGGAATTGAATCAATGGTTGATTCAACCATTCTTGGTATCGTTCCTCTCCGATTTTTTCTCTTAATTCATTCTTCTCTTGATTTGACATTGTCGTGGGGTGCAACAGAAGATGGTAGGTAGGTCGCTCATCATCACTAGAATCCTAATAATTTAAAAAAAAAAAAATTGAACATGATTAGTACAAAATATATTATATCAATTAGTAACCACGTCGACAATATTTCATGACTAATTGGTTTGGCGTTGAAATAATTACATTAATAAATATACCAAACAATTATAATTATTACCATCATTGTCCCAGGATTGTGGCTAGAAGATGAAATATTGTTACAATTGGCAGGGTGAAGCAACGATCCATTTTCATCTACCAAATGCGCCTTGTGGTATGTTGCTCCTGATAAGAGCTTCCGACGTTTTGGAGCTGTTTGAATATTTTGTGCATCTGAACTCGATTCTGAATCTACATGAACCTGAAAATTTGTATACATTATAAATTTAATTAAGCTGCATGTGCATGATTGACATGGATAAAAAACATAAATTCAATTAGATAATGAAAATATAAATAAAATCTGAAGTAAATATTACGTCTCAAGATGGATAGGGAGAATTCTACGATGGACTTTGAGAAATATTATGGACTGAGCTGGATTTTGAAGAATTGTCCATTTGATATAATTATGATATTTTCTCCTTGCATTTGAGCAAAACCAACAATAAATTTTGGTGCACACAACTAAAAATAATTTCGGTGCCTTAAAAACGGACTTCTTGTTATTGGTGCTAATGTACAGATCACCACACTGGTGCATTTTCGTTACTGCGCACTGCTGCCGTGTTATAAATGGATGCACCAGTGCAGTGCTATTAAGTGACGCACTGGTGACGAATAACCACAAATAAAAAAAGCACAACTCTATTTTCTTAAAGTGAAAAAAACGGTAAATTGAAAAATGGGCGACAAAATATTTTTGAAAATCTAATTTCATAAAACAATTTTTTAAATACTAAATATTTTTCATTATTTTACTATTTTTGCAAAACAAAATCAGCCAAAAATTTGCAGGAGACATATCTGGAGCAACAGAGCATGAGAGCACTGTGGAGCAGTGAAATACATTCAAACAGAAGTATTTAGACAATCAAAATTCCAAACCTTTGGTGATTCAAAAGTTGTAGCATACAATTTCAAACGATCTCATGATTAAATTTTATTGTTTTTTTTACCTTTATGCAGTAAGAAAAAAAATTCAATTTATTTTTCATTTTCAGAAACAAAATAAATAAAAATCCATTTTTACCCTAAACCCTATATTCTTTTTGTTTCTGCCCTTTCTTCTCCCTGTTTCTCTGATTTCAGAATTAGGGCTTTTCATTTTAGATTTATAGGGTTTGTATTGATATATATAGGCCTAAGACATCCAACCCATGGGACAACTTTCATAGTCGGATCCCAATCCATGTCGGCCATTGTGTGAATTTTTAAAAAACACAATTTTCTTTGTCGGTGCTCCCGACGTAACCTAGCACACGGGTGCGTTGGATTATCTCAGTGCACCGCGGACATTAGGGGAATTTTGAGGTCTAGAAAGGGCCTCCTAAGGAAATTGTAAACTAATAGTGGAAATAATAATATAAGATTTAATTACATCATCAAATTTTAGAGGGAAAAAACAAAAAAACTAGTTTTTCAACTCGTACTTTCAACTTATCTCCCAAAGTTTTTACTCAAATTTCGAGCGGGATTAATCGTTGGATGAAAAATTTAATTCCCTATCCAAGGAGTATCCATGTTGCATACTTTCGATTGGTCTTGCTACACGAAAAATGAGAAACACATGAAAAATGTGATTGTAATCATGTTTTTTTATGTATTTCTCATTTTTCTTGTAGCAGGGTCCATCGAAAGTATGCAACATGGGTACTCCTTGGATGAGGAATTAAATTTTTCATTCAACGAGTACTCCCGCTTGAAAATTGAGTGAAAAATTTGGGAGATAAGTTGAAAATACGAGTTGAAAAAGTAGTTTTATTATTTTTTTATTTTCTAATATTTTTACCCTTTTACTTAAAAAATGGTGAATCATCCCTTATGGTTGACATCATCATCTTGAATCCTATTGGTTCTTATCAAGTTAATTTTTGTTGTACATTTTTCTTAGGAGGCCCATTTTAGACCTCAAAATTCCCCTAATGAGTATGTGTGATAAAAAATTTAAAAACAATTTTTTTAATCAGTGCACCATATGTAAAAAAGGGCACCAGTACGCTATTTCATTATGGCACACTGCACTCATGTTGTTTCGCAAAAAAAAAATTATTGTGTTAATCGGTGCACCATGTAACATATAACGCATTACATCGGGTCTCCTAGTTCATAGAGAGCACCACATGGTGGTCCCTTGTTTGTGTGGGGTGTTTATGCTACAAAAACTAACATTGGACGATTTTTATTATTTTGTCTATGTAAGTCAGTGCAGTGGTTAACATGTAATGCACCAATGCTCCTTGTTGACATAGAGCACCGTACAATGTGTTACATTTTTTTGGTGGTGCATTTATAAGACTACTACACACCGATGTTGGTGCATACTATTATCACAAAATTGCTTCTGATAGGCTGCTAATTAGACAATCTCATGTAATTGTTTCAAACCAATCTTGTGACTGAGGCTTAGCCTCCTCAATCTGAGAGGGCTCTCTCAAGGGTTAATGATATTGAATAAAGATGTAGATGGCTAACTCTATTTAAGAAATAACTTGATTATGATGAGTGTAGGTTGAAAATAATATTAGTATGTAAACATTGGGCTTATGAAGTTAACATTTTCAGTGATTTAGTGAATTCACTTGACATGGAAGCTGAGGTAGGTAAGAGTTTTTAGTAGTAGGACACACAGAGATGAAAAAGGAAAATACACAGTTAATTCATCTATAAAGGAAGTCAGAGCATTGCATGAATGAATTCAGAGTATTATAAATGAAAACCACTGAAAATGAGATACATAAATAGTATATATAAGGTAGGTAGGCACTAAAAACTCATTCAGAATCTCAGGTTGGTCAAGTAACAAATCTCTGTATTACTGAAACAGTCAATTTACAATAAGCTGCAATTTTTCCAAAAATCTCCAACCCTTGACAAATTCGACTCAATGGCGTTTAATAGAATTTTTGCATCATGATATGATCTGCCTCCTGGCTAGATTCATCGAATTTTTGCCTAATGAGACCTTGCATAACCATAAAACATCAACTTAATGACAAAAAGACAGTTATCCTACTTGACAATCCTTTTCCTAATTGGACTCAAACTACTCATTATTTCCTTTAACAACCTTATCTTCTGAGGTAATTACATCTTTTACAAGTATTCTTTCACATGTTCGAATTGAGGTGATGGGATTCATTGCTTTTAGACCACTTAACTGACCTCCTCTAAAACTGGAAACAAAACCTTGTTTTTTAGGAAAATGGTCTTCTTCTTCCACAAATGCTTTGGCTACCAATTTATCTTCAATTCATGGTCTTTGAGTGCTGAATAATTTATTGTCATGGTCTTTAACACTTCAATAATCTCCATATGTCCAAAAATGCTCCAAAACCTGCTAAAAAGTCTCATGTACAATACGCTACGAAAGTAAGGTAGTTTTGTAGCGTACTTTCAGAGCGCTGCAAAACATGCCCTTTACCCTCAAAAATTTTTATTCTTTCCTTTTGCATAGTCTTCATCATCATTAGACACATCTCCCACACCAATTTCACCTCTTGAAAACAACCAAAACTGGTTCAAAAAGTAAAAATAACAACTACAGTAGTTTCATAGTGTTTTGTTGTCCTTCAAGCCCATGCACACTACAAAACTGCTGAACGGTGCTGAAAATCCAGATTTTTGTGTAATTTTGAAAACTGAACCCTATAAGTGCCAAAATCTTGTCTCTAACATGTCATTAGCCTTAAAAAACCATTAACCAACTCAACTTATGATCCTTGAGGCATTTCTTCCTCATTAATAATTAGTTGAGCTATTGGCTCTTTAAGCACTCTCATTTTAAGGCCTTTTTTCTCTAACTCTTCATGAATTAGCTCAAGTTTCTCTTGAAGATATTTAACCTGGTCTTTCAATCTTCTATTGGTGGCTTTCAACTATGTGTTCATCCTCCTGACATGTTTGGCCTCTTTCCTTGCCGAAATGGTCCATTTGATAAGTTGTTGTGTATTATCCAAAGTTTTGGAAACAGTGTCAACCTGTTCTTCCCAAATTTCCTTCATCGTTTCAAATTGAATTTTTTCTAAACTGTGTTTCCTTACATCCCTTTTCATAATATAAATTTCATGATTGGCCAATTTCAATTTTTCTTCAAGGAGCTGCAACTCTGTTTTTTCCATCACCTTCTCTTTTCCCTTATTTGATTTGCTGACAGTATCTTTCTCTGTATGTGATGAAAGGTCAATAATATCTTGAGGTGGTTGAGATGTGTCAGTAGGTGGTTAAAATTATTTACTTCTCTCTAATAGCTTCTTAGCATGCCTTGCTATAGGCTTTCTTTCTTGGAACATGAAACCTGCATCTTCTCCCTCAAATTCTAATTTCTTTGCAGATTTAGCCTTTTTTAACTTCCGTCCACCTTCCTCTATAAACTCAACTTGGACAATAGGAGTTTCCTCTATGTCAATGGCATGTAAAATATCTTCTAGATTTCCCTTAGCTTCTGCTCTGTCTTCTACAACCACTTTTTTCTCTTCTAAAACCACTGTTTGGCTCCTTGTCATCCTTTTGGTTCCTTGTTTACTAATAGTTTGTTTTTATTTTTCAGGTTTGACCACTTTTGACTTTTGTTTTGCAGGTGGGACACTTGGTGTGTTAAGACTCTGCATTTTCTATGGCTCCTTCATAATTTTCTCACTTGGTTCTACTCTTGCAGCTTCACTTGGTTCTGCTACCAATGGTTCCCTCTGTTCTGCTGCTAATGGTGATGGAATTCTCCTAGGCTTAGGAGTCCTTGAAGGAGTAAGAGCATCCAAATAAAAACCACTAACAAACAAGAATGAGGACCAGTCTATGCCTAACCTTTGAAGTTCATCTAAAACCAATAACTTTATTAAACCATGATGAAATAATGAAGTTTCACTCCCCTCAGACTTTTCTTGGACCTTATCTGCCATTTTTGACAAACTTCTATGGAAATAGAAATGTATATCAAGGGAAAACTTACCAGTAAAGTGCAGAAGTAATTTGAAATGATATGAGTAAACTTTGTGGTATCTCCCTTCAAAAGTAAAGTACTTTTGGATAATGAGCAACAATTTGAATAGTTGTCTTTTATGCAATTTCTTGGAATAGCATTGGTGAGATCCATTTTAGTATGCTCAGGCTTCATGAACTCTTTGCACTGCTCCATGTTAAACTTGAAACCTTTGAACCAGTTCTCCTGTCCTCTTGGAATCTCTATAGTAGCTACAATAACCTCTGGTGTGATGGACAAGTTGAGCATTCCCACTTTAGTGGTTGTTCCACTGAAATTCAAAGCAAACTCCTTGGACACCTGTGTATTACAGTGTTGTAATTTCTCAAAAAACTGTAGGCAACCTTCCCTTCTAAAGGCTTCCACTACTTTTGGGTCTTCATTGATCAAATTCATGTCTGCAAGTTCATATCTCAGCCATTGGCCACCCTTGTTGGTCCTTCTTTTCTCTGCCATGGTTTCTTCAATGTCTTCACAGCCTAGCTTGATGAATTTCAGCCTTGCTTGATGATGCTCAATGTAAACCTTTGAAAACACCAGCCACAGTTTTGGCTTAGTGCACTAGCTCTCCATAGCTCAATATCATGCAAGAAGGAATGAGAAATAAGAAATGACTGAATTAGGAAAGGATTTGAAGTTTTGATGTCTCTTCATGACCTTATGATGACTCATACATACCTAAACTGATCATGATGACTGCAAACCTGAGCATGTACCTTGGATTTATCCCTCCATGACTCAAATGGCATCTAACCTACTCATTCCCAACGATCTTCTGACACCTAACAGCAAGACTGACAAGGCAGACAGAAAACCGCATTTTCGTAGCATTTTTAGTGTTAATTTGGTTGTTTTCGCTACGAAACTATCAGCAGTTTCATAGCGAAAAGTGACTTTTCACAGTGTATTTCGCTACGAAACTATGGTTTCTTGGCTAAATTGGCACTTTCGGTACAAAAACCTTGGAAATTGAAATCAGTCAGAAAATGATGAATGATGTGACAGGAGGGAGTTTAAAAATGAGTGGGTTTAGACCTTAGGGTAACCTAAAACAAGAAAAATTTAATATTTCCCTTGACCAAATTTAAAAATTAATCCTACAACCCTATTTTTGACACATGAACCTATTTAACCTTGACAAAATGATGCTTCATTTTTTTTGGGTGATAACACGTACACCATGAATGGCGCATTGGTTTCTTGAGATTTTTTTATTTTTTTATTTTTTACCTCAAAAGTTGACAATTTATTTATAAAATATATTAATGAATGATATGGTACATGTTTCATATTAATAAATAAATGGCTCACAAGAGATCAAGTAACAAAAATACGGATAACACATCAAGAAAAGAAAAAAAGAAAATTTCTTTGTAAATTCTTTACAAAAAATATTATTTTTGAACTATATGTAAGTTTAACTAATATGTATTGTTTACTGTGTATCATTCAGAGCCACAAAATGACGAAGCTCGATAAGATTATTTCTGATCTAGGACCAGAAGAGCGTAAAATCTTGATGGAAAAATTGCAAAAGGATGAATAAGATGAATGAAAAAATACTATCGATCCAATATGAGTTTCTTTTTTTTAATTTTTATTAATAATATACTTAAAATTATTAGATAACATGTGTCAAACAATACATTAATTCACATTTGTTTAATGTTCTACAGGTACCAAAAACTCGGAAAAGGAATGTTGTTCTAAGAAAAGAAAAGAAAAAGAACATGCAAATGAAAATGAATTGCTCCTTAGCTCATCTGGAGTGGTGCTGGAGGTTAACGAAAGGTGGAAAAACTTTTACAAAACTTTGAGGGATCTAGTGGAACGAATTTATAGACGTTCTTTCCACTTACAATACAAAAATAAATCCAATGATTCCAAAAACCAAATTTTATCTAAACTACAGGAAGAGTTTCCAGAGAATTGGTCAATGAGACATGTCAGAGTTTTAATAGCAAAAACGTACAACAACAAAAAAGAAGGAATGAAAAAGTAGTAATCCTTTAAATGTTTGTCTAGAATTATTTATAAATATCACTTTTGTTATATTTACTTTCATATATCAATATAAAAACTAAGTAGTTTATTGTCATGTTACGTTTTCAAGAAGATTATGAAATTTTCAAAATATGAACTAGTTGATATCAAAAATATGCGAGTAGGAATGTCCAAAAAGGTGTACAAGGAGATTGATCCGAATTTATGCAGGAACGCAACAGAATAAACACATAACCATAAATACAGAGATGCAATGAAAATAATACTTCATTTCATTAATATCAAAGAACTGAAATTTGCTTACAGACAGAATGGAAATAAAACTAGCTACGGCGCTAGTAGCTATCTTTGAGAAGAGATGTGGCGGCTACAGGAAACTGAACTGAGTTACAATGAGGCTTGAGGGCCTATTTATTATTTAGAAACAATGGGAGATCCTAAACAACCAAAACCCTAACCCTAGGAGATGAAGTGCCAAAACTATGGGCCCTGTTTGGGTAAATTGGTGTTTCAACTTCCCAGGGGCGTAACTTTGGCATACGATCTCCGTTTGACGTGTACCATACCTCGTTAGAAATATCTATCCAAGGACTACAAATTTTGAACGAGCAACATCGGTCAATGGACCCATATTGCTCTCCGTTTTTCCAAAAAACGTCGTTTAGGGCCTCAAAACGGATCCGAAAGTTCAGGACCTGAAAAATTGCTAAAAATAGTAAGTTGTGCCGAAATTGAAAAACTGAAAGAGACAATGGTGGGGCTCCAAGTGGAATAGGCAGGTGACCACCAATATCCACCTAGATCATTCCTCCCCCCTTAGGAAGCAGTGGTCCCCATTGTGTTAAGTTCCTCCATGAGATGAGGAAATTTTTGCTGAACTTGGTCCCTGGTGAACCACTTTCCTTGGTGCAGGAGTTGGCCAGCTTTGACAACCCGATATAGTTGGATCTTCTGTTGGTGAGTGTTCTTGATTTGCATGTCCATGATACATTCTATGGTGGCCTGTTCCATGCAGTCTGGGTTTAACTCTGTTGGTGTGAGTTGTTTTGCAATGTCCGAGGTGTCCAGTAGAGGTGGGAAGTAAGGATGAAGGCGATCCACATTGAAGACTGGGTGCAGAACAAGGAATGGCGGAATACTGAGCTCAAAAGAATTGTTCCCTACAGCCTTGGTGATGGTGTACGACCCATATCGGAGCGGGCGAAGCTTGCGGTGGGGTCCAGTGAGGCGCTCCTTCTGCAAATGTAGCCATACTTTGTCACCCACCTCGAAGTTGTGTGGCACCCGGTGTTGATCATGGCGTTGCTTGTACTTGGCATTGGCTTTGTCCAATATATCATGAACCTGTTGGTGGATGTGTTGAATGTGCTCGATGAAGCTACTTGCTTTTTCAAATTCAGACTGGACATGAGCTGAATCAGCCTGAGCAGCTGCAAATGGCATGGCTATGTCAATGGGACATAGTGGCTGGAATCCCAAGCCCACCTGAAAGGGGCTATGGCCGATTGAACTGTGGAGAGCCTGATTATAACTATGTTGTACATAGGGGAGGCTCTCGTCCCATGTGCGTGGATGCTTTGAATTGTACATGCGCAGAATGTGTACAATCATTCTGTTGATGACCTCTGTCTGGCCATCTGTTTGGGGATGGAAAGTTGTGGACTTGGTGAGCTTGGTATCCAACATTGACCAGAGGCTGGACCAAAATGTGCTGAGGAACCTGCTATCGCGATATGATATGATAGACTGTAGGATCCCAAAGTGCACCCACACTCGTTCAAAGAAGAGTTTAGCAGTGGCTTTTGCTATGATATTCTTCTTGCAGGCCGCCATAATGGCCATCTTTGAGAATCTGTCGACGACCATGAAGACACAGTAATTTCCCTGCTTAGTAGAAGGCAGGCCCGACATGTAATCCATGGAGATGGATTCCCAAGGTCGACTCGAGGTAGGTAGCGGAGTATATAGGCCTTGCTTCTTGATGGTTGGTTTGGCAATGGCACAAGTAGTGCAGGATCTGATGTGCTTCTCGACATCCTTTCGAAGGTTCGGCCAATATAAATAATTCTGCAGGATTGCTACTGTTTTCTCAACCCCGAAATGCCCAGCGACTCGACTGTAGTGTGCTTCCCACATCATCTTGGCACGCTCGCTTGAAGGAACACAAAGGTGTCCCAGGTGACATAAAAGTGCATCTTGGAGGTGAAAATTTGGAACTTGCGTACCCCCCAAGAGTGCCTTGTAAGTGTGGCCAAATTTTGGGTCACTCTCATAGAGAAGCGGCCAATCAGAAGTCTCGTGCCCACAAGAGTTGAGCACGGTGGTGAGCGCCACGATCGGTGGTCGGCTGAGGCAGTCTGCAACATTATTGGTGCTAACCTTCTTGTACTTGATGTTCAAATGAAACTGTTGCAGATATGTGGACCACTTCTGATGGCGATCATTCTGCAACTTCCCTTGTGTCTGTATGAACTGCAAGGGCTTGTGGTCTGTGTGGATGATTGTTTCCTTCCCCAAAATGTAATGCTTCCATTGTCAACAAGCTTGCACAATGGAGTACATTTCTTTGTCATATGTGGGGTACTTGCAAACTGTGTCAGACAATGTCTCACTATGAAATGCCACTGGATGTCCCTGTTGAGTAAGAACTGCCCCAATAGCATAGTCAGAGGCATCTGTCTCGATCTCAAATGGCTGTTGCAAGTTTGGTAAAGTGAGCACTGGGGCAGAACAGAGGCGGTTTTTCAGTTCTGTGAACGCCTTCTGTTGAGGTTCCGACCAAAAAAATTTTGCTCTTGCTCCTCCCTTGGTGACTTGACTCAAGGGCCAAGTGATATGAGAGAATCCCAACACGAACCTCCGGTAGAAATTAGCAAGACCCAGAAAGCTGCGAAGCTCTGTTATAGTGGTTGGGGCTGGCCAATCCCGAATGACTTGGATCTTGGCTGGATCCACATGCACCCCCCTTTCATCGATAATGTATCCCAGATATTGAACCTGGGTCATGCCAAACGTGCACTTCTCCAAATTGGCACACAACTTGTGTTGCCGCAGTGTTTGGAGGACTTGTCGGATGTGATGAAGGTGCTCTTCCCAAGTCTTGCTGAATATCAGAATGTCATCCAAGTACACCACTACGAATGAGTTGGTGAATGGCTGCAAGATGTCGTCCATCATCCTCATGAAGGTTGCGGGAGCATTTGTCAACCCGAAAGGCATGACCAACCATTCAAAAAGGCCTTCCTTAGCTTTGAAGGCAGTCTTCCACACATCGGAGGGTTCAATCGGTACTTGGTGATACCCCGACTTCAAGTCAATCTTGTTGAAATATTTTGCACCTTTGATTTGGTCCAGAAGGTCATCAATCCATGGGATTGGGTACCTATTCTGGACAGTGATCTTGTTCAACGCCCGATAGTCAATACAGAGTCTCCATGTCCCATCCTTCTTCTGTACCAACACGATCGGGCTCCCACAGGGCAATGAACTTGGTCGGATGTGACCTTTCTGCAGTAGCTCCTTAATATGCCTCTTGATTTCATCATTCTCCCGAACAGAGCGCTGATAGATCAGTCCATTGGGTAGCAGCGCACCTGGAGTCAGATCAATTGGGTGCTTGACCTGACAGTGCAGAGGAACCCCTATGGGTGAGGTGAAGATGTCCCCGTACTCCTCCACAACCTTATCCATTTGTTGTTGTCCTGCAGAGGAGCCCTGTCTGGAGGTCGTGGCCACAGTCTTCTTCTTGCCCTGGGGGCGGATCATCAGGAAAACAAATTTCTTGGCTTGGGAAATGAGCTTACTGCATTGTTTTGCAGTAACCAAAGAGATAGCGGCAAGAGGTGGTACCTCTGGTATCCTGTACAACTTATTTTTCGAAGTAACAATAACAGCACGAGGCCAAGACTCATACACAACATGACGCTTCCACAAGTATGGTTGTCCTAATAATACATCAGAAACATCAATAGGAGCAACGTCACATAATACCTCATCCGTGAAGGGCTTGATGCTATAGGGAAGGCGACACTGCCGGCTGACGCGGAGATCTAGTCCTTGGTGAAGCCACCCGATGGTGTATGGATGTGGGTGAGCTGTGGTCGGCAAGCCCAACCGCTTCACGGCGTCTGCTGAAATGAGGTTCTTTTGGCTCCCATTGTCGACAATGAACTGTACCGGGGAGCCCTTTACCCACATCTGGGAGTGGAAGAGACGTTCCTCCTCCTCCGGATCTTCCGGTTCCTCGGCTTTGTGGTGTTGTTCTTTGCTTGTGGCTTTGACAGATTGTCTTGAGTCGCCATGCCTTGGCTCTGTCCTTTGTTCTACAGTTTGGGAGCACCTTTCCCTTGCTTTTGATTCGCAGATCCAAAGTCTCGCTTCTTCTGTTTGAATTTCTGTTCAATCTTGGCAAAGATACTCTGGGTATGCCGCACAAGCGAGGAGATGTCGGTGAACTCCATTTTCCGAATGTATCTCGTGTGCATTAACCGTGATACTTAGTACGTATGTTTCTTCAATTTGATACCCAACTTTGGTGCGCAGTGGTATGGAAATGCATTCGTTAAATATGACATCTTGATCCCTTTGTTGTCGCAAAGGTGGTCCATTGTATACTTCTGTCCTCATAGCTCCCCATGGGATAGTATTGTTCCTGATCTGTCTCGAAATAATTCCAAGTGGTTACTGTTAGCCATCAGTATTTTTTACATGTTAGTGATGACTATATCTTCAGCTGAGTTTTCTAGAAACCGATTTCCTTATGTCAATATGTCATCCAGAAAACCCTCCCAAAACTTTTTTCGCCTTTCTACCTATTCAGTCCACCCCTGGCAACATCAAAAACCTCATATCACAATCCTATCTAGCTTCAGCCTTATTGACCTGCCCATCAGCTTTAAAAGGCAAATCCACATCTGTTTCAAAAGTCTCCCCTATGTTAGGAAGTGGCGTTTTAGGACATTTCACCTTTGGCAATCATCAAAAAGCCAAAAAGCCTCCATCTGCTACAGGTCTACCATGACTGATCCTTTAGTTTGCAAATGAAATTGACAAACAGCCTTAAGTCGCGCCACTCATATTCCCTAGGTCTCAGCACTGCATAAAGCCCAATCTCAAGCTGACTAGTAGGTTTTTCACTGTGTTCTATGGTTATACAAAGACAGGAAATATATTTCATCTCATGGAGTAAATGTTTGAGTTTACAGTTAGAGGAACAGTTGCTTCTAAATGTATTGTGAACCTGAGATGAAGCTGCAAAACAAAAGTCACTCATCAGGACCTTACAGCTCTTTCCAGCATGAAAATCACAGTAAGAAAGGGTCGCCACTGTCTCAGCAAATGGTAAATTGTCAAGGCCCAAAACCTCCTTCATTTACAAGCAGAGGGTTAGGGCACCTCCTTCATACATAAGCAGAGGGCGCAGGCCAGTGTTGACTCAAAAGGTTGCAAAAGTCCAGGTTTGCCTCTACTGAAACAATGAAACAATACCTTCAGGTTTCATGAAGGTAATTGATGATCATAACAGTAATAGAGCTTGCAATATGCTAGCTCAAAAGAAAGGAAAGTCTGATTTGATAAAGGAGCTCATCTCAAACTTTCAGAATCATGTGAATTGATGAAATGAAGAAAGGCATGTCATTGGTGAAAATTCCAAAGCATAAGTACCCTATCTATTCCACAAGATCAAATAGAACAGATGATAACCAATGCCATTACACAGGCAAGAGAAAGTTCTTGGCTTTTCAAGAAAGCACTGACCTTCATAGCCACAAAGGCTATTTATCAAGTAAATCAATCATAACATGAACAAGCCCCATATCTAAATCACCCTTAGGACAGTGCAGGGAGACAATATTACTCTGGCTAGGGTTCCTGCTGACACACAATGATGCTTGCAAGAGAAGGTGCTAAGACTGATGTTTTCCAAGTAGTTTATTTACCATCACCTTTAGAAAAAGGCTGTCTCAAAAAGAATTGTTTAAAAACCTCCGGACACCTTATCTGATGAAGAGCCTCCTCCATGCATGAGTAGAGGGCCAAAGCTACTACAGGTTGCTGAAACTGATTGATATAAGAAAGCAGTGGAAGGGTACCAAAAAAATGAATCAAGGTCATGACACAGATGAAAGACAGTGCTGATAATGTAAAGGTATTGGTACTCCTATTTCAAAGAACTATCTGTCAGGCTATACCTACAGTAGGAAAGAAGCAATATTGAATATATGTGTGCCACTGATACCAAAAAGAAAACTGTCTCCTTGAGGAAAGGTCAAGCAACAAGACAATGTCATATACCAAATTACAGCTTTCAAATGTTTTGGTGCATTATGAATAGCCCTTCCTTGCTAAGATCGCCAAGAGAGGAAAATAGTGAACATAGTTCAGTTATGAAATGGTTCTTTGGGCAAAAAGAGGTAACACAATGATCAGAGCAAAATAATGACTATGTATCAAAGAGTCCTGTTTTCATATTGCACAAGCTTGTCTTTTCAGATGGAGGAGGCAAATGGGTATACAATCTTATGAATAGGCAGAAGAGGTTGGTTTTGATGAAATTGCCACTGTTTATAAGTCTTAAAGCAAACACGGTTGTCATCATTCCAGAGGGAAGACTTAGCACAAAGATACAGTATTAGATAAACAGTGGCAAAAATAGTCCCAAGATTATGGAGTTTTGTTTTAGGGTCCAAAAGTTAGTGATGAAAGGTCCACCAAAGAACAAAGCCAGAGGTTCTCCACCTCACACCTGTGCTAATGTCCGTGAACTGCAGATGGTCAAAAGTATGGCAACTCCCCAAGGCAAGTTTTGAATGTACCGAAATTAAAAAATCAAAGGTTATTCAAACAAAAACTCCACGAAAAAGAACCAAACCAAAGTTCTATTTTTACTTCAAAAAAGAATGACCGTTGAGAATGTTCTTTTGAAAATGATATAAGGTTGAGATGTGAGAGTGGGAAATTCACTTTCAAAAAGCTGGAGTCAAAATCCCGTGCATCCACAGCATCAAACAAGCAAGAAAACTGGGCGAAAATTCAAAAATTTGCACTCAGAGGCGGCGCGACGTGCCTGGGATCTCGCGCGACGTGCCTGGGCAGCAAAATACACGGGGCCTCTTCGTCGGCGCGACGTGCCTGTAGGTGGCCGCCCGACCACACGGCAGGCCGACCCGACAAGTTTGTTCTTGCGCGACGGGTTTTCTCCAAAGGTTTCCGCGCCGGTGTTGAAGGGTTCCGGTGCACTTCAAGTTCCCTCCAAAAGATTTCGCCTCAAAAATTCACAAGGTACTTTGCCTCCTAACTCGAAAAATCAAGTTTAAAACCTGTGTGCCGTGGTTTGAAACTATGCTTGGTTAAAGGGGCTTTGACCATTTTGGAAAAGGAGAAACTGTCCTCACAGTCCCCCACAAACAGCACACTACCTTAAGCAGATTGCCTTTCGTTTACTATATTCTCCCACTGTGAATTTATTAACAGAAAGTTTACCAAGGTGACAGCACATCAAGAAGGCAAAATTTGTTGATGAAAAGTTAAAAATTGGAGGCAGGGGTATAGAGGTGTTAGTTGATATCAAAGTTGTCAAAAACAGAGGTGCAGATATTTTGTTGGTGTATCTCTCAAACTCACAAGCAAAGGGTGTATTTTCTAAACCACTGTCTGCATTGATTTCCACCTAAACTAGGTCTGTTTTCTCCTTGCACTATATTACATCATTCTGAAGATTTGTTGACAAAGAAATTCTGAGAGTAAAAGGGGCCATTTTTCTGAGGGCAAAGGCTTTTGGTGGTTGAATTCTAACATCAGAGACAGGAGCATAGATGAATTGATAGATCTTTGAACCCACAGGCAAGGGTGTGTTTCCTAAAAAGCATAGTGCACTGATATATCACCTAGCCTAGTTCTACTTTCCTTTCACTGAATGGTGTCATTTTGAAGAACTTTTGTTGTGGTATGTTTCGAGGGAAGGTCATTTCTAAAGAACAGGGTATCAAAACACTTATCACAACAAGCCTTTTCTAGAGATCTGCCCCTATTTCACTGTATTTCACTACAGAAGGTTTGTTGACAGAGAGCTTCCAAAGATGACAGCACATTAAAAGGCAGAGTTGTTGGTGTTTGAAGTTAAGATTAAGATAGAGGTACAGGTATTATGTTGACCTCCTAGACTCACAAGCAGAGAGTATGTTTCCCAAAAACCGTTGTGCATTGGTGATACATCTAACTTAGGTCTGCTTATACCGAAAACATATTGTATCATGTTGAAGACTTATTGACAGAGATTTTCAAAAGTAAACAACATAGTGAAGGACAGAGGTTGTTGATGTTGGATTTGACATCAAAGGCAGGGGTGTAGATGTGTTGGTGGACTTTTTAAACTCACAAAGCAGAGAGTGTGTTTCCTAAACCACTGTTGCACTAATTTTACACCTAAACTAAGTCTGCCTTTTTTCATTGCACTACATTGTATCATTCTGAAGATTGTTGAACAGAGTTTTTCTGAAGGTGAAACAAGGCCATTGTCTAGAAGGTAGGGTTGTTAGTGATTGGGCATTTGTTGATGATCAAGTTTACATTGAGGCCAGATGTACAAAGATGGTGATTGACTTCTCAAATTTCATGAGTGGAAGGTGTTTTCCTTAACACTGTGGGCTAATTTTTCACCTAACCAAAAGGTCTCCTTTCTTTTCCACTGTGTGGTCTCTACAGAAATATGCTAACAGAGGTATTTTTCAAGATGAATGATCTGAAGAATAGGGTGTTAATTTTTGAAGTTTGGTTTTGAAGACACAAATACAAGTGTAAGCTGGCCTCTAACAAAGTCACAAGAGGGGTGATTGTTCAAAACTGTGCACAGGGAATCTACAAAGCAGTTACCTCATATTTTACACATGGTATCATTGTTAAGAAGGTTACATAGCTGAAGTATATCCAGATTTGAAGGACTGTTGTTAATAAGTGCAGAGGTGGCTTATTCAAGGAAGCATTATTACATTTTATTCAAAACCACATTGTCTAAACTATCCAAACAGTGTAGTGGCCAGTTTCAATCCAACAGAGCATTGTTCATATAGTGAAGGCAGTTTGCCTCTTCCAAATCTTGTTTCAAAGTCAGAATGCCTCCAAAACGAGATCACAAAGGCGGACAACATAAGAGATATGAGCCTATCTCCATAGAAGAAATCAATGCTCACCCATCAGTGCTTTTCAATTTCCATGAAGTAGGCTGTCTTGAATTCTGTCAGAGGATAGAAGAAGTCAAGAGTTTCTCGCCACTTACACATTTGTGCGCTTTGGGATTCAAGGACAAACACTTCCAGTTAGCAGGTCTTGACTTCAAAATCTCTCCAAGGTATGTATCCAAAGCTACCAAGATCCCGTATCATGGTGAAAAGTGGTTTAAACAAGCGCATCTGGATCTGGAGGATTATAAACCTTTCATCAAGCCGGAACATAGGGAAACCATCACTGCTATTTTTCCTTTCTCCTATCTTCTTGACAGTTATGCTCCGCTGATGAAAGCCATAATGAGATATTTCACTTGTGAAGGGAGGTTTAGCCAAATATTTTCCTATCATGTTCGCTTGTTGATGCATTTTACCAGGAGCAGGCAATTAAACCTTCCATACTTTTTGTCCAAAAGCATAGAGAAAATGGCAGCTACTGTCCAAAAGAAAGCTCCACCTCAGCAAATCCCTTCTCTCTTTCATCATTCCTTAATCAAAATCATCTTCTTACACCAGCTGGAGAAGAAAGGGGTTTCATGGGATTCATTCATTAGCCATGCCGATTTCACCACTGTCCCTCCTGTTCATGTGTCTCCTACTCAGCCTGTCCATCGCCCAGTGCCTTTATCTAGTAGGCCTACCCCTAAAAGACTCAAGATGACCACTGGGCAGCCAAGTAAATAGGGAGAAGGAGAGGGCAGTGAGCCACAGGGAGAAAAGGAGGATGATGAGCAGCAGCAGCCAGATTTTGAGGGACAGCAGCAGTTAGATATCATTGGACAGCAGCTAGAGGTTGATGAACAGCATCAAATTCAGGAAGAGGGACAGCAGCTAGAGGTGGATGAACAGCATCAAGTACAGGAAAAGGAATAGCAGCAGACAGAGGTTGAAGAGCAGCAGGTTGAGCAAACAATTGAAGCATCTTTTGAGCCACAAGCTGGACAGGATGTTGAGGGAGGACAGCAAGCTGAAGCTGCCTCCTTGACAGTGACCAAAACTGTTCCTAAAAAGAAGAAATTGCCCAAAATGACAACTTCTAGCTTGCCAAGGAGAAAGAGCGCTAGATTGGCCTTCAAAGGCAAAAGTGCAGTTGGAGAAAGTGCCAAGCATAGAGGTAAATCAGCTGTCATCCCTATCCCAAGCGATGACAGTGATAATGAGGCCCGCATCCTTGAAAACCTCCTCATACACAAAGAAGGTCAAATTGAGGTGTTACAAGAATATCTTCAAAGGGCGAGGAATTTCAACCATTTCTTGGAGGTTGAAAACAAACAAATGAAGTATCATGCAGCCATTCATGAGGCAAGGGCCATCAAGTACAAAAAGGAGGCAGAAAAGGCGCAAGTAAGAATTGAAGAGCTTATTGGCGAATTTGATGATGAAGAGGAGGAGGACCAGCCTAGGCAAAAGAGGCCTAGAACCATCGGGCTTAGAAGGGCCTTGGAGAAACAGAAAGCTGAAGAACAAGCTCAATTCGAAGCTTTTCCTCTCACTACCCTCCTTGAGCGGGAAATTGAGGAAAACAAGGAAGCATGGCTTGAGAGGGCTAACCAGCATTTGGAGACAAAGCTTGAGAAGGCAAACAGGGATCTTGAGCTACAGAGAAAAAGGACTCTTCACTTTCAGAAGCTAAATCAGTTTGCCAGGCGAAAATTGAAGGTAGCACAAAAAAAATTGAAGAAATTGAAGGAGAGGCGCCTAGCACGGAAAGAAGCAAAAAGCACATCAGCCCTCGATATTTTGGCTTCAGCTTCGGAGCATGTCTCTATGGACCTTTGAGGGTCATGCATGCCAATTTTGGGCCTGTTTCGAAAACTTTTTGTTTTTTGGCATTTTTGGGGTTTTTCGCCAAAAACTCATAAATGCGCCATTTCAGTTTGATGAGTTTTCAAGGGAGGAGGAAGATTCCAAAGGGTTCCATAATTCCATGAGCAGGTCTCCAGCGATTTTCAGGGCATTTGAAGATCATTCGCCCCTCCAAATTGGCGAAAAACAGCCTCATTTTGCACATTATGCCCGCCATATCAGCAGCCTGCTATTTTCTGGGTTTTTGCACACAGGTACAGTTTTGAGGGACTTTCAGAGATCAGATTGAGATGATTCCACTTGCATTGGAAAGAAGACACAGAGAGCTTTCCAACGAGCCATCATGAGCCTCATTTCGACATCGGGAAGGCTTCCATTTGCATCCAGCAAGTCAGGGGACCTTTTTCAGGCATAAATATGAAGTATTTTTGCAATTTTTGATCTCCAAAAATCTGCTTTTCCCAAATGTGCGTTAGGCTATTTTTATCATGGGAAAATCATGTAAAGTCAATATAATTTCCGTTTTTAGCAGTTTTTTAGATATTTTATGGGATATTTTGTGCCTTGGGCTTTGCAAAGCCTCAAGGACAAGTTTAGATATTTTGACTTGGCCAATGGGATAGTTAGTTGCTCCATGAGGTTTTCCTCCTTCTAGCCTATTTATCCCATGGTTCTCATTGTAAATCAGAGGCTGAACTTGAGAGAAGAATTAATACATTGGTCATATGAGCTTTGAAGAATACACTTGAGTTATGATTTTTGGACTGCCTCTTGGATGCTTTTGAGGAATGTTGAAGGCTTGTTGATGGATTCTTTGACATGGTAGAATGGTATAGTGCTTCTTAATGTGTTTTGTCTTCTAGTTTTCACTCATATTTCATTTTTCTTGCTGCTATAGATCAGTAAAGATTGACTTTGAGACATGCCCATGGAGGCACCTCAAAATCCCTGAATCTTCATAGCTTGATGTTTTCTTCTCCCTTAGTTATGCTAAAGAATTCTTAGCTGCTCTTTAGTAACCTAAGGTTTTGTTGCTAAGTTTTATTCATCAGTTTCATGTATGTTGAGTAGGATGTATGGTTTTCCCTACCTACCTATCAGCTGCCCATAGTTCTGTCCATAAAACTTTCTCTTTGACTGATTTGTTGATCATTTTGTTGAACCAAGGAGGCCTAGTCCCGATCTAGCCCTTTGCCTAAAACTATGAAAACTTATTTGTCCAAGTGCCCAATGACTTAAAGACTATGTTTAGGCGTTTCGGCATAGTTTATGAGTTGTTAGTTTGTCTCATGTGTTTTCTCCAAAGTCTGATAGCCTTTTCCCGAAGTTAGAGGGTCATATACCTCTATGTATGGCTGGAATGTTTGATTTCTTATGTATTGATTAGCTTATAGTTATTCCTAGCATGATTAATGGCTTGCTATTACATGTTTATGTCTGCTATTAACTAGTTTGCATTTGAAATCCCTGTCTTTCACCAACTTATTGTTCATTTAATCCATTTTGCCCAGAGATCCCTTCTACTGTGAATCAAATCGGCCCTACAGCAGCTTTACATCATCACTTCATTAGCTTCCTTGATCTGTTTGACCCCATAGCCCAATTTATCTACATCTTGTCATCCAGTTTATGTATTTGATCAGTTTCATCCCTCACAAACTTAAAAACTAAAAAACCAAAAAACACACTTCATAACTAGCCTAATATCATAATATCGCAAGTAAACACACCGACATCTTCTACACATATAGAGAGAGCCCTCTCTGAGTCCAGGAAGGCTAGGTCCTTGGGCTCCAAAGCTTGGTTTGATGTTACATCGTCATTTGGCTAGCCAATCGGCCAAATCACGGGACCCTAACATAATGGCGATTTTAAAACTAAAAAACCAAAAAACACACTTCATAACTAGCCTAATATCAGAACATCGCAAGCAAACACACCGACATCTTCTACACATATAGAGAGAGCCCTCTCTGAGTCCAGGAAGGCTAGGTCCTTGGGCTCCAAAGCTTGGTTTGATGTTACATCGTCATTTGGCTAGCCAATCGGCCAAATCACGGGACCCTAACATAATGGCGATCACGGTGGGACTTACTGAATACATGACAGTCTAGCGAACTCTTATAGACTCTTTATTCCTTCAATCCTAAACTCAGACCATCAGCCTTTAGAATCATTTAGTGTAAACTCTCTATTTCACCATCTTAGCAAAGTGATGAATCAAGTTTATAACACTCTTACATCCTAGGCTGCACATAAAACTCAGAAAAAACCACAAAAAACTCCCTTAGATTGGTTTTTGATAGTATTGGTGGTGGACCATACAAATATACCTCAAAACAACTAAAAATGTATATCTCAAACAGCTGACAATCCACCTGGCGACTCCACTAAACTTCTAGTAAGCCTTACTACTTTTCAAAACTCTAGGCTACTATCCGATAAACCTATCCCATCGCTCACTAACATAGCGGGAGATGGTGGGACACTGAGTACATAATAGTCCAGCAAACTCTTATAGACTCTTTGGTCCTTTAGGTACCATAAACAAGCAAGCAGTCCATAGACTCATTTTTTAGAGTAAACTCTTTTTGTTCTCATCACCCTAGCAAAGTGTTGAAACAAGTCTGGGATACTTTAACAAACCATAGGCTGCACATAAAACTCAGAAAATCCAAAAACATTCTCAGATTAGTTACTGGTGGTGGACCATAGCTATCTTCACAAAAACAACCCAGTTCCACCTGGCGACTCCACTAATCCATCCCTTTTATTTTGACCATCCTTCACCTTAGTAAAATTTTAGAAAATCACTCATCCAAAACATTCACCAATACCATTCTCTCTAAACCCTGGATCTAAAATCTGGCTTCACGAAGAATCAATACCAGATCCCATCCAGACCCAAATCCCCCTATCATAGTAGATGACCCAGAGAAGATTCTGTGGCAAGCTTCTGAAACTGATCATCTAGCTACTGATAGATCCATCCGTAGAGCAAGATCTGTACCTAAAACTCGAAATATCCTACTAGATTCACCTTTTGAGCTAGAGTCATCAGAAGCTCTTCCCAGAAGCAAATCATATAGTAAGATTAACTTTGACGATCTTGAACCCCTAAACCCACCACAGAATCCTATTAGAGAAACTTCACCCACCACTCCTCCTGATTTCCAGCTTCTTTATCAATTTGGCTCCTATCATTCTAGATCTGCTCAAAACCAGATCACTAGTCCAAGTTCATCCGCTACACCTGTTCAAACCACTTCATTTTAGCCTACTAGTCCTCATCTTGTACATCATCCATTAGCTCCAGTCATGGAAGCCTGGTACGCACCTTTGGTGTTGCCACCACCTTTAGCTCCTCTCCCAAACAAATATCGGGACAAGATCCCACACTTTATTGGAGAAGACACCACCACACCTCAACAGCATATAAGTAGAATGACTGATGCTTATGAATACCTAGAGGTACAAGACGAGACTGTCCGAATGAGAATATTTGCCCAAAGTCTTGGTGGGGAACCCAAAGCATGGTTCAAAAGCTTAGCTCCAAATAGCATCCATAATATCCCCGAACTGCATCAAATCTTCAGAAATAGGTGGGAAATCCGAAGAAACCCCATTCAAATCCTGTCAGAATATAACAATCTAAAACGGGAAAATGGGGAAAGTGTCCAAGCTTACTGTACTAGGTTCAACAGTGTATATAACTCCCTTCCACCTCATTTCAAACCTCCACTTGGTTTAGCTTTGGCAAAATTTCCTGAGGGTTTTGATCCGGACATGACATATCATTTGAGAGATAAGGATCCCCCTACCTTGGAGGAAATGCAACAAATAGCTATAAAAGCAGATGCCAACTTAGCTGAAAAAAGAGCCAGAACTAGATCAGAAAGAAAGGTCACATATAGAGATGAAGTCTCCACTTCGTCACCTTCCCTAGATCACAGAATAGATGACTTAGTCAAATCCATGGCTAAAATGTGGGAAAAGATCAATGAAAAAGCTCCTGTTAGGGACAACCAGCCAAACCCTCCAATCAGAAACCGAAACCAAAACTTTAGGAGGGAACAGCCCCAAAACAGACCAAGGGATAATGACCAACAGATTAGGCCACCATTCAATGAAAACTATGTAGAAGAAGATGATAGGGACTCAGAACCTCTTGATGAACATCATTTAAACCTCATAGGGTCTGACAATGAAGGTGAGGTATACCTCACCAAAGAAGAACAAGCCTTCTTTTCGCCTGATCAAGATGAGACCAATTATGAGGATCTTGATGACCCTGCCATAGAGTTTCAAAATGCTATTGAAGAAGCCCACAGGCAATATGACCTTAGAAGCAAAAGAAACCAAGATAATGTCAAGAGAGGTAACTCTGATACTACTAAAGCTCCAGATACCATCCTCAAAAAAGCATCAAGTAGTGACAAAATCAAGATTGAAAAGAATGATCAAAGCCAAGCTAAAGTTACCCAAACTAGTCCTCTCTCATATACTCCTGATACTTCTACCAAGGTCACCAAAACAACTATGGCAAGCAAAACCCCTAAACAAGGTCAACAAACTCAGAACATAGACAAGGTCTTAGCTGCAAAAGCTGAAACAAACATATCTAAACTTCAAGTGCCTTTTAGCTTTGAAGGCGAGATCACTAAGATCAAAATCACCATGCCTCTCACTGAACTTATTGCCCAAAACTCTTATAAATCCCAAGTACTAAAAGTCTTAAATCTAGGGAATGATGCAAACATTGTTAATCTCACTGATGACATTCCTGAAGTATTGTTTGGTCCAAAGGTAGAGGGAAAATTCCAAGAAGGAGCTACTCTTCCATTTTACATTAGCCTAAACATCCACGACCAAATCCTCCACAATGCCATGCTGGACTCCGGCGCCTCGCATAATCTTATGCCAAAGGTAGTTATGGAAAGATTAGGCTTGGAAATCACAAGACCATACAAAGACTTATACTCATTTGATTCAAGCAGAGTCCAATGCCTAGGTTTAATCAAAGACCTTTGCTTTAGTCTGGCCCAAATACCCGCGAAACATCTAATCATGGATATAGTAGTGGCAGACATTCCTCCCAAGTATGGGATGCTTCTATCAAGATCTTGGGGAGCCAAACTCCAAGGGAATATTCAACTAGACATGTCATATGCCACCATTCCTGTGTTTGGTCAGAACAGGATACTCTACCGCGAATCACACATGAAATACATGATTAGCAGTCAAGATAGGCCCGATAACATTCCAATGTGTTATTTGCGCTCCGACTTAAACTCTTTCATTATGAATATTGATGTAAACTTGGAGTAAGAGTCAAAAGAAGCTGATATAGACTTAGATCCACCACATCAGTTGTCCTTGGTACCTTATGATGAGCTGGACACTCAAAACTACCATGATCATGAACAACTGTGTCTTGAGGAAAGTAAGTTTCCCCTCTCCAAAGTGGGGTTAGAGCAAGAAGCACAAACTCTCATGTACTATCAAGCAAATTGCTCTAGCTTTAATCAAACACCAGCAGTAACTTGTGGAAATTTCTTCCGGGTAAAAGCTTTAGAAGACCTTCACATCATAAACCTATTTGGCACCCGGGAAAAAGGTAGTTTGATGTTTCTACCATACCTCAAAGATTTACCATCATGTGACCCTCCTACTGCAAATAAAACTTTGACTATAACCTCGGTAGCTCAACATCTTGAGAAAATGCCAAATAAACTTTTTATGAGCAAGGATGACAGTCATAATCCCGGCATACCTGAACTACTGAAATTGGCTCATATTTTGTCTTTTCATGAAGAACTTAGAAAGGCTAAAATCAGGAATCTCATGCAAAATACTAGTTTCTACAGGAAAAACAAGGGAAAACATTGTATCACTACCTTTTCCCCAGAAAACAACTTTAACAGAAACAAACACAGCAAACTGAAACAAACTGAAATGATCAAGGAGAAAAATAATGGCCATAGAATCTGCTTTGATTTTAGAAATAATACTGCATCTCCATATAACAAAAATCATGTTTGTTCTACTCAAGATCGTGATTCACCAATTGAAAATGTTTCTAATAATGTATTCTTGCAAGATCATCTTTCAGATCATAAACATCAGATTCCTTTGCAAAGTAGACAACTTAAAGATTTTTTCCAGTTTGCAGGAGGTAAACCTGATTTCAAGTCCAAAATTGCTAAACCACCCAATATCAGAGATCTGTTCATAAAGACCATGTTCCCAGTGTTAAATTTCTGTGTTTTTGCATACCTTGATGATGTCACTATCTATTTCAAGAATTATCAAGAGTACATACATTACCTGAAGAAAGCATACAGTAAGGAAAGGAGTGGAAATCGGATATTCAGAGAGGTACAGAGGGATGATACTGGGCTTTTTAGAGATTCTTGCATGAATCCCTATGTCATGTTAGAGAGAGAAAATTTCCCAAATTTCTCTTTTCAAGAGTTAAGTGGGCCAAGGGTGAGAGGAGATCCTTACGAGGATAAGATGCTGAAATTCCGTCATTTCCAAGATTTTTGAGTTTGAAACATTTTCAGTCATTGTACATACCATTGTTTGAAATATTGAAAAAATAGAAAAATCAAAAACAGTAAAAGATAGGAAAGTCAAAAACAGTAAAAAGCAGAAAAGAGGGCAAGTGAAGATAGAACAAAGGCCCCATGTTCCAAAAAATAGTCTTTCGGAAAGCGAGCAAGTCTAAATGCCGCTGCTGGTACTTCAATGTCTTGTTCGGCTATCTAGCCTAATCATAGCTGAGCATGTTTAAATTTATTTGCTGATAAGTTAGTGAGTGTCAAGATAGTCAACATTGTGTAAGATTGACTTATCACAGAGCTTAGATTAGGGAGAGATTCTGGTTCCACATGCCTAAAACAGAACCAAAGAGAGAAGCAAGGGATGAAAAACACATTGTACATCTTAGCCCGCTTGTCTAGTTTCCTTTTATTGCAGAATAACATTTGTGTGCAGCTTGTCTTTTATGCCGCAAATGCATGACAAATCAGACTGCTTAATCCTGATTTGATCATTTTTAAATTTCATGTTGTAGATTAGAGAATGAAATCTTGTCAAACTGCTTAATCTTGACAGTCGATCTAGTTTTAGGTAGAGAAATGAAGGAGTTCATCAGCTTAATCTGAACTCCCGGCAGATATAAGAGTAGAAGTAGATAGTTTCATTTTGCAAAAAGAAACATATGCATTGTCAAAAGGCTGCTAGTTCAAATGCGCCAAACAGAAGAAAAAATGCTAGGAAAGATAGTGGGGTAGGTAGAAGTATCATTGATGTTAAAAATGCTGACACTTTTCAGAAATAACATCAAGAGAAGGGTAAATTTTGCGCCAATGGATAAGGCACTGGTCTTCATAATCCAAAAATCTGAATTCTGGACACCTCCTGACGAGGAGCTGCCCTCCCCAAATGGAGCCACTGTTAGCCATCAGTATTTTTTTACATATTAGTGATGACTATATCTTCAGCTGAGTTTTCTAGAAACTGATTTCCTTATGTCAATATGTCATCCAGAAAACCCTCCCAAAACTTTTTTCGCCTTTCTACCTATTCAGTCTACCCCTGGCAACATCAAAAACCTCATATCACAATCCTATCTAGCTTCAGCCTTATTGACCTGCCCAGCAGCCTTAAAAGGAAAATCCACATCTGTTTTAAAAGTCTACCCTATGTTAGGAAGTGGCGTTTAGGACATTTCACCTTTGGCAATCATCAAAAAGCCAAAAAAGCCCCCATCTGCAGCAGACCTACCATGACTGATCCCTTAATTTGCAAATGAAGTTGACAAACAGCCTTAAGTCGCGCCACTCATACCCCCTAGATCTCAGCACTGCATAAAGCCCAATCTCAAGCTGACTAGTAGGTTGTTCACTGTGTTCTATGGTTCTACAAATGACAGGAAATATATTTCATCTCATGGAGTAAAAGTTTGAGTTTACAGTTAGAGGAACAGCTGCTTCTAAGTGTATTATGAGCCTGAGATGAAGCTGCAAAACAAAAGTCACTCATCAGGACCTTACAGCTCTTTCAAGCATGAAAATCACAGTAAGAAAGGGTCGCCACTGTCTCAGCAAAATGGTAAATTGTCAAGGCCCACAACCTCCTTCAATTACAAGCAGAGGGTTAGGGCGCCTCCTTCATACATAAGCAGAGGGCGCAGGCCAGTGTTGACTCGGAAGGTTGCAGAAGTCCAGGTTTGCCTTTACTAAAACAATGAAACAATATCTTCAGGTTTCATGAATGTAATTGCTGACCATAACAGGAATATAGTGGAAATATGATAAGCTCAAAGGAAAGGGGAGTTTGGCCTGATAAGAGAGCTCATTTCAAACTTGCAAACCATATGGATTGTTTAACTCTAGAAGGACCTGTCATCAGTAAACATGCAAATCATAAGAGGCCTGTTTTGTTCAAAATCAAATAGAACAGATGGTAACCAATGCCATTACACAAGCAGGAGAAAGGTCTTGGTTTTTCAAGAAAGCACTGACCTTCATAGTCACAAAGGCTATTTGTCAAAGTAATCAATCATGAGATGAACAAGCCAAATATCTAAAATCAGCCTTAGGACAGTACAGGGAAATAGTATTACTCTGGCTAGGGTTTCTGCTGACACACAATGATGCTTGCAAGTGAAGATGCTAAGACTGATGTTTTTCAAGGGGTTTCTTACCACTACATTCAGAAAAAGGCTGTGTCGAACCTAGTGGTCAAAAAGTATCCGGACACCTTATCTGATGAAGAGCCTCCTCCATGCATGAGTAGAGGGCCAAAACTACTGCAGGGTGCTGAAACTGATTGATACAAGAAAGCAGTGGAAGGATGCCAAAAAGGAAGAAAGGTCATTTCACAGATGAATGACAATGCTGATAATGTAAAGGTATTGATACTCCTATTTCAAGAACTATCTGTCAGACAGTACATCTAGTGGAAAGGAGAAAGTATTGAACATATTGTATGCTATTAATGCCAAAGGAGCAGTTGATTTAAAAAGGGTTAAAGACATTCCATGATCACCTATCCAGAAATCTAAGGAAATCCCTTCTGAGTAAACAGAGAAGTCTAGTGTGAAAGGATGCAACCTAAAAAAGGTGTATTTACAGTCCAGAGAAAAACTTGTGAAACACCTAGAAGCAGCAATTTATCACTGGGAAAGTAAAACAGTGACCAAGGTTGAGTCATAGAATGCATGATGACAGGTATACAAATGCTATGAATAGACAAAGAGGCAGTTTGATAAATGGTCAGTCTTTGAGTTTAAGGCAAGTGCGTTCCTCCCACCATTCAAAAGATAGATATATCATCACTGATGTACCTTCAAGCAGGAAGTTGTTTGAAACAAAAAGGAGGCGCCTTTGAAATTGAGAAGCCATATGCAAATCCAAGTTGGGTCAGTGAACTTGGCACCTTCTGTGTTAAAGATTGGAGAAAGCAGTCAAAGGACCGAAGATTGTCAAAACAGGCCTACAGAATCATGTCCTATCAGCAACAAACCTATTTCAGGTATCTCATTGGCAATTTTATAACGCTGTGACGGAAGTAATGAAGAATTTGTTGAAGTTGCTTAGGTTCAAAGCCCGGGGGTAGAATCAAGGATCGGATGTATATATTCAAGTTACAAACCCAAGGTTTGAACACTAAACAAAGTTAAAAATTAATATTCAAATGACCGTTGGGATGTTTGTTTGAAAATGATATAAGTTCGAAGTGTGAGAGTGGGGAATTCACTTTCAAAAAACTAGATTCAAAATCTCGTGCATCCACAGCATCAAACAAGCAAGAAAACCGGGCGAAATTTCACAAATTTGCAATCAGAGGCGGCGCGACGTGCCTGGGCATCATTTTGTAAAGGCTTTCAACACCGGCGCGACGTGCCTGTAGGTGGGCGCGACGTGCCTGTAGGTGGCCGCCCGACCGCACGACAAGTCCACCCGACAACCTTTCTCCTGCGCGACGGGTTTTCTCCAGAGGTTGCCGCGCCAGTGTTGAAGGGTTCCGGTGCACTTCAAATTCCCTCCAAAGGATTTCGCCTTAAAAATTCACAAGGTACTTTGCCTCCTAGCTCGAAAATCTCAAAAAAAAAAAATCAAGTTTAAAACCTGTGTTCCGTGGTTTGGAACTATGCTTGGTTAAAAGGGTTTTGACCATTTTGGAAAAGGAGAAACTGTCCTCACAGTCCCCCACAACAGCACACTACCTTAAGCAGATTGCCTTTCGTTTACTATATTCTCCCACTGTGAATTTGCTAACAGAAAGTTTACCAAGGTGACAGCACATTAAAAAGGCAAAATTTGTTGATGAGAAGTTAAAAATTGGAGGCAGGGGTATAGAGGTGTTAGTTGATATCAAAAGTTGTCAAAAACAGAGGTGCAGATATTTTGTTGGTGTATTTCTCAAACTCACAAGCAAAGGGTGTATTGTCTAAACCACTGTTTGCATTGATTTCCACCTAAACTAGGTCTGTTTTCTCCTTGCACTATATTACATCATTCTGAAGATTTGTTGACAAAGAAATTCTGAGAGTAGAAGGGGCCATTTTTCTAAGGGCAGAGGCTTTTGATGGTTGAATTCTAAACATCAGAGACAGGAGCATAGATGAATTGATAGATCTTTGAAACCACAGGCAAGGGTGTGTTTCCTAAAAAGCATAGTGCACTGATATATCACCTAGCCTAGTTCTGCTTTTCTTTCACTGAATGGTGTCATGTTGAAGAACTGTTGTTGTGATATGTTTCGAGGGAAGGTCATTTCTAAAGAACAGGGTATCAAAACACTTATCACAACAAGCCTTTTCTAGAGATCTGCCCCTATTTCACTGTATTTCACTACTGAAGGTTTGTTGACAGAGAGCTTCCAAAGATGACAGCACATTAAAAGGCAGAGTTGTTGGTGTTTGAAGATTAAGATTAAGACAGAGGTACAGGTATTATGTTGACCTCCTAGACTCACAAACAGAGAGTATGTTTCCCAAAAACCACTGAGCATTGGTTATACATCTAACTTAGGTCTGTTTGTACCGAAACCATATTGTATCATGTTGAAGACTTATTGACAGAGATTTTCAAAAGTAAAACAGCATAGTAAAGGACAGAGGTTGTTGATGGTGGATTTTGACATCAAAGGCAGGGGTATAGAGGTGTTGGTGGACTTTTTAAAACTCACGAAGCAGAGAGTGTGTTTTCTAAACCACTGTTGCACTGATTTTACACCTAAACTAAGCCTGCTTTTTCATTGCACTACATTTTATCATTCTGAAGATTGTTGAACAGAGTTTTCTGAAGGTGAAACAGGGCCTTTTTCTAGAAGGCAGGGTTGTTGGTGATTGGGCATTTGTTGATAATCAAGTTTACATTGAAGCCAGAGAAACCTGTTGACAGAAGCATTTTCAAGGTGAATGATCTGAAGAGCAGGGTTTTAATTTTTGAAGTTTGGTTTTGAAGACACAAATACAAGTGTAAGCTGGCCTCTAACAAAGTCACAAGAGGGGTGATTATTCAAGACTGTGCACAGAGAATCTACAAAACAGTTTCTTACACATGGTCCCATTGTTAAAAAGGTTACATAGCTGAAGTGTATCCAGAATTGAAGGACTGTTCTTAGGAAGTATAGAGGGGGCTTATTCAAGGCAGCATTGTTGCATTTCATCCAAACCACAGTGTCCATATCTGTCCAAGCAGTGTAGTGGCCAGTTTCAATCCAGCAGAGCATTTTTCATACATTGAAGGCAATTTGCCTCTTCCAAAGCTTGTTTCAAAGTCAGAATGCCTCCAAAACGAGATCACAAAGGCGGACAACATAAGAGATATGAACCTATCTCCATAGAAGAAATCAATGCTCATCCCTCAGTGCTTTTCAATTTCCATGAAGTAGACTGCCTTGATTTCTGTCAGAGGATAGAGGAAGTCAAGAGTTTCTCGCCACTTACACATTTGTGCGCTTTGAGATTCGAGGACAAACACTTCCAGTTAGCAGGTCTTGACTTCAAAATCTCCCCAAGGTATGTATCCAAGGCTACCAAGATCCCGTATCATGGTGAAAAGTGGTTTAAGCAAGCGCATCTTGATCTGGAGGATTATAAACCTTTCATCAAGCCGGAACATAGGGAGACCATCACTGCTATTTTTCCTTTCTCCTATCTTCTTGACAGTTATGCTCCGCTGATGAAAGCCATAATGAGATATTTCACTTGTGAAGGAAGGTTTAGCCAAATATTTGCCTATCATGTTCGCTTGTTGATGCATTTTACCAGGAGCAGGCAATTAAACCTTCCATACTTTTTGTCCAAAAGCATAGAGAAAATGGCAGCTACTGTCCAAAATAAAGCTCCACCTCAGCAAATCCCTTCTCTCTTTCACCATTCCTTGATCAAAATCATCTTCTTACACCAGCTGGAGAAGAAAGGAGTTTCATGGGATTCATTCATTAGCCATGTCGATTTCGCCACTGTCCCTCCTGTTCATGTGTCTCCTACTCAGCCTGTCCATCGCCCAGTGCCTTTATCTAGTAGGCCTACCCCTGAAAAACTCAAGATGATCACTGGGCAGCCAAGTAAACAAGGAGAAGGAGAGGGCAGTGAGCCACAGGGAGAAAAGGAGGATGATGAGCAGCAGCAGCCAGATTTTGAGGGACAGCAGCAGTTGGAAATTAGTGGACAGCAGCTAGAGGTTGATGAACAGCATCAAATTCAGGAAGAGGGACAGCAGCTAGAGGTTGATGAATAGCATCAAGTACAGGAAGAGGAACATCAACAGATAGAGGTTGAAGAGCAGCAGGTTGAGCAAACAATTGAAGCATCTTTTGAGCCACAAGCTGGACAAGATGTTGAGGAGAGACAGCAAGCTGAAGCTGCCTCCTTGACAGTGACCAAAACTGTTCCTAATAAGAGGAAATTGCCCAAAAGGACAACTTCTAGCTTGCCAAGGAGAAAGAGCGCTAGATTGGCCTTCAAAGGCAAAAGTGCAGTTGGAGGAAGTGCCAAGCATGGAGGTAAATCAGCTGTCATCCCTATCCCAAGCGATGACAGTGATAATGAGGCACGCATCCTTGAAAACCTCCTCATTCACAAAGAAGGGCAAATTGAGGTGTTACAAGAAGATCTTCAAAGGGCAAGGAATTTCAATCATTTCTTGGAGGTTGAGAACAAACAAATGAAGTTTCATGTAGCTATCCACGAAGCAAGGGCGATCAAGTACAAAAAGGAGGCAGAAAAGGCGCAAGTAAAGATTGAAGAGCTCATTGGCGAGTTTGATGATGAAGAGGAAGAGGACCAACCTAGGCGAAAGAGGCCTAGGACTATCGGGCTTAGAAAAGCCTTGGAGAAACAGAGAGCAGAAGAACAAGCTCAATTCGAAGCCTTTCCTCTCACTGCTCTCTTTGAACAGGAAATTGAGGAAAACAAGGAAGCATGGCTTGAGAGGGCCAACCAGCATTTGGAAACAAAGCTTGAGAAGGAAAACAGGGATCTTGAGCTACAGAGAAAGAGAACTCTTCACTTTCAGAAGTTAAATCAATTTTCCAGGCGCAAATTGAAGGTGGCACGAGAAAAATTGAAGAAATTGAAGGAGAGGCGCCTAGCACGGAAAGAAGCAAAAAGCACATCAGCCCTCGATATTTTGGCTTCAGCTTCGGAGCATGTCTCTATGGACCTTTGAGGGTCATGCATGCCAATTTTGGGCCTGTTTCGAAAACTTTTTGTTTTTTGGCATTTTTGGGGTTTTTCGCCAAAAACTCATAAATGCGCCATTTCAGTTTGATGAGTTGTCAAGGGAGGAGGAAGATCCCAATGGATTCCATAATTCCATGAGGAGGTCTCCAGCGATTTTCAGGGCATTTGAAGATCATTCGCCCCCTCAAATTGGCGAAAAACAGCCTCATTTTGCACATTCTGCCC
Organism: Pinus albicaulis; assembly: GCA_034641835.2. Taxonomy (NCBI): domain Eukaryota; kingdom Viridiplantae; phylum Streptophyta; class Pinopsida; order Pinales; family Pinaceae; genus Pinus; species Pinus albicaulis. Next base: position 1,489,950,262 of record CM076570.1, on the reverse strand, counting down.
GCCATATCAGCAGCCTGCTATTTTCTGGGTTTTTGCACACAGGTACAGTTTTGAGGGACTTTTAGAGATCAGATTGAGGTGATTCCACTTGCATTGGAAAGCAGACACAGAGAGATTTCCAACGAGCCATCATGAGCCTCATTTTGACATCGGGAAGGCTTCCATTTGCATCCAGCAAGTCAGGGGACCTTTTTCAGGCATAAATATGAAGTATTTTTGTAATTTTTGAACTCCAAAAATCTGCTTTTCCCAAATGTACGTTAAGCTATTTTTATCATTGGGAAATGATGTAAAGTCAATATAATTTCCGTTTTTAGCAGTTTTTTAGATATTTTATGGGATATTTTGTGCCTTGGGCTTTGCAAAGCCTCAAGGACAAGTTTAGATATTTTGACTTGACCAATGGGATAGCTAGTTGCTCCATGAGGTTTTCCTCCCTCAAGCCTATTTATCCCATGGTTCTCATTGTAAATCAGAGGCTGAACTTGAGAGAAGAATTAATGCATTGTTCATATGAGCTTTGAAGAATACACTTGAGTTATGATGTTTGGATTGCCTCTTGGATGCTTTTGAGGAATGTTGAAGGCTTGTTGATGGATTCCTTGACATGGTAGAATGGTATAGTGCTTCTTAATGTGTTTTGTCTTCTAGTTTTCACTCATATTTCATTTTTCTTGCTGCTATAGATCAGTAAAGATTGATTTTGAGACATGCCCATGGAGGCACCTCAAAATCCATGAATCTTCATAGCTTGATGTTTTCTTCTCCCTTAGTTATGCTAAAGAATTCTTAGCTGCTCTTTAGTAACCTAAGGTGTTGTTGCTAAGTTTTATTCATCAGTTCCATGTATGTTGAGTAGGATGTATGATTTTCCCTACCTACCTATCAGCTGCCCATAGTTCTGTCCATAAAACTTTCTCTTTGACTGATTTGTTGATCATTTTGTTGAACCAAGGAGGCCTAGTCCCGATCTAGCCCTTTGCCTAAAACTATGAAAACTTATTTGTCCAAGTGCCCAATGACTTAGAGACTATGTTTAGGCGTTCCGACATATTTTATGAGTTGTTAGTTTGTCTCATGTGTTTTCCCCAAAGTATGATAGCCTTTTCCCGAAGTTAGAGGGTCATATACCTCTATGTATGGCTGATTTATCTACATCTTGTCATCCAGTTTATGTATTTGATCAGTTTCATCCCTCACAAACTTAAAAACTAAAAAACCAAAAACATACTTCATAACTAGCCTAATATCAGAACATCGCAAGTAAACACACCAACATCTTCTACACATATAGAGAGAGCCCTCTCTGAGTCCAGGAAGGCTAGGTCCTTGGGCTCCAAAGCTTGGTTTGATGTTACATCGTCATTTGGCTAGCCAATCGGCCAAATCACGGGACCCTAACATAATGGCGATAACAGCCACATGCCAAGATCAGAAAATGATGCCCAATCACTCCAATACTCTCTTGCCAATGGAATATAAGACTTCCCCATTGAAAAGAGCCACTAGATTGGCCTAGATCTAAGTAGATCTAGCCTCCACTTGCTGCTTGAAAATACAACCAAACCCTCAACAAGATATGAGTTGTAGTTGAAAGGAGAAGCTTGGCCTCAAGCTATATAGTGGACTATGCAATACAATACTCTCCCAAGAGATACTCAATGGGAATAGGTTTAATTCCAAAACAAGAGATCCCAATGCTAAACAACATTTACAATCTAGGCTAAACAACCAAAGAAAGTTGTATGGTCTAAAATATATATATATATATATATTAAAATATCATATCTTCAAAAGCCTTCTCATGTTATCCCCCTCTTCCTTTTATAAGGTATAAATCTTGCAAAAACCCTAAACCATATCAATGATTTAGCTTCTTTCACATGTGCCACCTCCAACTAAGACTGTGTTGTGCATCAATGAGGATCACTTCTTCTGGACAACGATTTTGATTTGGTCATGGTTGAATCATTCAAATGGTCCAATCCCTTTCACACATGAGGGTGTTTATTTAGATAGCCCATATTTAGCCTTCCTCACATGTGGAATTGATTTATTCACTGTTTTTAAGAGTTTTTATGGTCCCCCTTTACACATTTATTCATGCAACAGGAAAATGAAACAGAATTGTATATTCCAATTAGCTTGGGCTAATTGGGAATATTACAGTTCTCCCCTTCAAAATGTTCCTTGTCCTCAAGCAACTGATAAGGTGAGTGCTGCAACACTTCTACTCCTCCATTTGTGACACCATCATGAGTTAAGATTTCTTCATAAACTAAGTGTTCACCAATCCAACCCTCCATGAATTGTTCCTCTAAGGTCATTATGAGATGTGCATAGTCCATCCCACAAGGAGTCAAGAACTCAAATGAAACAAACATGGCTGAACCAATACTATCCCTGAAACATGTACCATAAGGTACATAGAGAGTCTCCATCCCATGTGGTACATACAAGCTTCCCATCCTCCCTCCATACATACCCATAAAAATTACAACTATATCATCAAGGTATGGAAGAGAAAATACATATATACAAATAGAAATTTGAGCATGAGGAGGTGGGTCATAGTCCCACATATGGTACCAACGCAGTGCATCTCCTTCCTGCATTAGATCAAGGTGTGATAAGTGGTTTCCCCACCACTTACTTTCTGCACATGGTATCTCATTATGGCCGAAAGTGAGATATGATTGGTGCTTTAGGAAAGCATCCATCATGAAAGAAAATATCCCTTTGCACATCAAGGGAGTGGCCAAATTCAGAAATTTTAGTGGCCCAATTTTTTCCATGAGATTTACATGATAAATTACTCCTTCTAGGAGTCATGGCCTGCATATAAATGGTGAAAGAACATGTACAATTAGAAAATTAAACTTGCTCTCCAAGAGTACATATGGCCAAAATATAACTCTCTTTGTATGCTTTAAAATCATTGAGCTGCCAGTTTAGACTGTAAGATTTATCATGATGATAGATGACTCCCTCATGGAATAGATAGCCCTCTTCATGCAGCTAGTCATCAAGTATCATACAAGTGTATAGATGTTTGGAACAATCCACCAACAATTGGGAATTCCAAAACAGATCTAAACTGCTCAACAATGACAACGCTAATTATGCATCAACAGAAATGTTTTTCATGTTGCTGCTCTCCTCCATGACATCTCCTATGTCAAAGGTGTGTTTTTGAAGGTCATTCCTTCCATTCTTATCCTCCCACAGTGCAGATCCAGAAATGAGAGTGGGTGATGATGATAAGGGAAGAAGATCTCCCTCTTTCTTGAGCTTACCCAAGTCTCCTAGCGCTGTAGCTTTGTCTTCAAGTTCTCCAATCCCTCCTATATCTAATTTTGGAGCAGAAAGTTGTGAGGTCTTCCCACAAAATCAATTAGGTGGTGTTAGAATTTGTAATTTTAGCATAATTAAGACTAAAACTCAGAGAAGCAACATCGTTTCAACCAACTTTGGGATTCTAGGATCTAGCTCCTTCAAATCCGATAGACCCTCCAATATGTACAAAGATGGATTTGTCTTTGAAGTTTGGGGTTATGATATTAGGCTAGTTATGAAGGCCGGGTTTTTTTGTTTTTTTTCGATTGTTGAGTATGATTATTGTTTGAGGGTGGAAAGTTCTAAATGCGGAGAGTTTCAAAGGTGAGAAGCTGCAAGCAATCGCACAAGCTTCACAAAAGATAGATAATTGCGTGTTTTAGTCCATTGGACTATGGAGTCATAATATGATTTAATTGAGGCAACAAGAGGCCAAAGTGGTCCATGAGGCAAGTCATCTATGTCTAAGGATCTCTTTGAAGTTTGATTTATGGAATGAAATGATACAATAAGAAGGAGAGATAAACAGATGTAGAACAAGAGCAACCCAGGATCTGATAAGTACTTTTAAACTAGTCAGCCTTTGACATGGACTCAAGAAAAACATAAAAGCAAACTAGGATCAGGTAACTACTTTTAAACTAGCCAGCCTTTGATACACTTTCAATAAAAAAAAATTTAAAACAAAGGGAGCTTGAAAGAAACTTTTGGAGTAGAAGCTAGCAGGCCGGGCTCACCACAAATCCTCTCCTAACTCTGCTTTACTTGGTTACTTTCAAGACAAACACAAAGATAACACAGAATGGCCTAAGATCTGGTAAGTACTTTTAAACTAGCCAGCTTTTAACACATTCCAAGGGAAACATCCAGATAGTGGTGGGAACAAAACTGGGACCAGGGCTCACCATATCTTCCTCAGTTCATCTTCACACAACATATACTAAAAATAACATTTAAAGATAACATTTAGCTAAGACAATAAGATGAGGGAACGCCAACATTCCTATGGTTAAATTGAATTAAATCATTCCTAAATAACATAGATTGGAAGAAAACGTTCAGATAAAGATTTTCAGTCAGAGAAGGTTACTGATGTACAGTAGGTCCTAACTCTATGCATGTTGTTCTTTATAAGAGAATATGAAACACAGTGAAAACATAAACAAAATAACAAGTTACAATTAGAGAAACATCACCGTCAACATAGACCAGGATCCCATAAATCATCTTGTATTGATGCTCCAAACCAGTTACAGCTTTAAGTCCAGTGCTTTAGGTTAGCAACCATCTACACATCTCAGCCTAACCTATCTATCACCAGAAGAGCTCCAAGAGCCAGTGAATACTATGTACAATCAGAAGTTTAAGCTCAAGTGTATATCAAAATTCTACAACCAACCCCTCACTCATCTTCTGCAGAAGTATATATAGAAGGATGAGGAGGTGAGATCTGATAAAAGATCTCAATTACAATTAATACATACTTAATGGCTTCTTGGCCTTTGAGGGGCTCAATGAAGAAACTTACATGCATATCCTCTGTATTAAATGATTTTACATAAAGATTTAAGCTCTGTGGGAGCTTTTGTTGACCTTTGAGGCTCTGTGTGATGTCGGGGTTACTTTGCAGATATTATTTGCATTAATCTTCCCTACAGAAGTAACTCTCTGGTTGCGTTGAGGCGAATATTTTTATTTTATCAATAACTTCGGCCTCTGATTGAATGCCTTGAGGTACAGGTGGCACCATGGTAGCTAGAGGGATCAATTTGCCTCAATTTGTGGCGGTGGAGGGTTTCCCGTCGGTAAAACACTTCAAATTCTCTTTAAACTGTGTTTTGATTGGGGATTACGCTTTTGATAAGCATCTTAGATGTAATCCCCACAAATCTGTCCTTTAATCCTCTGTTCTGGTTTACTTTGATCCCTGTCACTGATACTCTGAGATTTGTGATTGACTTGCTGTGTTTTTTGCTGATGTGCAGGGCCATGCAGGGGTTTAATGGCATCAATGCCTTCGCAGATCATTGATAAATGTGGATTCAAACCCTGTGATGATTTTCTTTGGTGAATCGGAGGCAAGAGGATCGTCACCCTCTGTCTCTGAAACATCTTTGAGTTATGGCGGAGAAAACGTCGAAACCCTGCAAAATAAAAAAACTATTATAAAATCCTGCATATATAGGTTTACTGCTGCGGAGGCATGTGGAGGAGGCATGGCCGTTGGATGGCATCATCCAATGGTCAGGATTGATCGGAGAAGGCGGAAGAAAGATTAAATCAGAGCCGTCGATCGCGCAGAGATCGACGGTCGAGAGCGAGGGGGAAAGTCAAAAACGGAGAATCGTTGAGTGGGCGACGGAATCAGGGAAATGGAATATGGACCATCGATCTGCAGATCAGATCGACAATGGAGATTAATTGGATGGCGCACCCTAGCCCGATTAACTATCGGGCATCTTCGGCGAGTGATAGCCATTGGATGCCCCACCCCAGATCGGACGGTGCACGACAATATCGCTGGGCGTCCACGTCCGAACAATAACGCGCGATGGATGGCGGTTTTATGAACAATGCCCAGGACACGCGTCAAATGGCATATGGAATCGCTGGTGTTTGGGAAAAAACTGCCTTCGCCCAAAGGTGGTGCGATAGATACCACGCGGTTTTTGGACGGGGTGAGTGGAATGTGGGGACCACCGGGAGACGAACTCTGCACTGTCCGATCTTCAGATCAGATCGATGGTGCGGAACGATTTAAAACTTGTACCGGTGGAAAATTTAATAAAATAATAAAACGTCGGGAAAATAATATAAACAGAGGTTTTATATATATAACCAAATTTTTTAAACTTCGGCGGGAATAATTATAAAATGGCTTGGCGCCCGATTGCGGGGCTGTGGGACATATGGGAAAAATGTGACCGGGGTTTTTAATAGGAGGGGCTAAAGACTTAGCTCGAGGGCTTAAGTCTATAATACATTAAAAATATGATTTTTATGAATTTTCAATGGTTTTCAAGAGAATCTGAGGGTTTCGATAAGGCGAAAAAAGGAGTTTTCAACCTTGTCAAGGGGTTTTGATGAAGGGGAAAGGGAAAAATTATGTAAATGAGGGATTTTTCATGGGAGATGGAGGGATAGAAACTGAGGTCAGTTTTGGAAGAAGGGAAGGGGGAAAAATGTGCTTGCAACAGTATTCTGGCTTGGAAATCAACAGGATTTATAAGTGAAAAATGGGAACAGCAGTGAAGTTTGGGACATAGGATAGGCATGAGGCCTTCAGGAGACTTCAAAAGCCAACAATTTTTAGCAATAAAATTTGTTCCTTGAAGGCTCAAAATTTTTTTAGCCAGCATTTGGTATAACAAATTTTATAGTTGGCTAACAGTGGCTCCACTTGGGGATGGTGCCTTCTTGAAGGCATAAAGAGCTTCAGACCTGCATTCTCTAGGAGACTGACCTGTGCCTGATCCATTTATGTTCTCTGGGAGGCTGATCAGTTGCTTCATCCATTGGGCTGCCTTTCTTTCTGTGGATGATCTTCTTTGTTTTGAAAACATGTTAACAGTCATAAAAACAATGGATCTTCATCAATACAAGCTTTCTACCTACCCAATCCTACTGATCTAGCATTTTTTCTTCATTAGAGTGCACTTGGATTGGCAAACTCTTTTACAACATTTTATTCTTTTGAAAGCATAAAACTAATCTAATTCTACTCCTTATTTCTCCTTGAACTCAGATTAAACAGTTGAGTTCAGATGCTTCTCTACCTATTCTACTATCTATTGGGATTAAACTATCCAACAGATTTTTTATTCTCTAATTTATAAAACAGAAATTGAAAAACAGTCAAGTCAAGATTAAGCTGTTTGACTTGCTGTGATCTATGGCATAAAAGCAAGCTACACATAGACATTTATTTTGCAGAAAATTAAATCAAAATGGAAGGCTTAAGATCTGAAAGTTTCTCATCATGGCCTTCTCTTTTCACAGCTCTGTTTTGACCTTTGTTTGAGATGTTTCTTCCTTTTTCTCTGGTTCAGATTTTGAGCTAATTAGAACCAGATTTACATCTTTTTTGACTCAAAAAATAAAACAGATTTGAGTCATTTCTTGCTTGGAAACTTAGGTTCGGATTTTGATCATGTTTGAACCTTTAATTTCTATCCTAAACTATCTACTGCTAAGCCAAGATTAGACAGTTTGGCAAATTGATTTCATTATCCTATCAGCAGAAAATTTAAAACTAATTAGTCAAGACTAGGTTGTTTGACAAACTAGAAGTGTGTTTTGTAGGAGTGGCATTTAAGCTTGCACACTTTCAGAATTTGTTTCTCTTTTTTGGTATGGGGCTATACCTTTCTTGTTTTCACAATTTGCCCTCTTTTCTTTCTTTTCATTGTTTTTGTATTTTTTATTTTTACAACTTTTATTTTTCTTCAAAGCAGAAAACAACAACTAACTATATGCTCAGAACTGAGCTTTATTGACATTCCTATCTAACCTATTCTAAACATGGAGTATTTAATTTATCATATGATACAAAAATGCCAATGCAGCCAGCTGAGTAATGTCAAGAAGAAGTAGAAACTCTGGCTGCTTGTCAGAGGTATCCATAGAACATATTGAAGATTAACCTTCAATATCAAGGCTATCACAGAAGGTGACGGCTTTTCATGTCTCTGGCTCGTGCAAAGGATCGTTGCTTGATAATTTTAGCCAGTTGGGATTTCCACATACTCTTCCATAGGATCAACAAATAAAAGATGAATATTCTCTTCTTTTTGGTCCTCTGTGTCTGGTAGATTGTCTGCTTCCAAGACTTCAGCTTTGAGGAGCATATCTTCAGAAAGTTGTTTGGAAGCATCATCATCTGAACTAGAGGACTCATCATATTTGGCAGTGTTGTCCTCTTGTAGCCCTGGTATGCTCTGGTTTAGTGGACTGTACTCTATGAGGAGGTTGTTATATTCTTGAGCAAGGGTATGTTTAATTGCTTCCTCTTTTTCAAGAGAAAACTCCTTGATTTCCACTTGCCCAAAAATTTCTTCGTTTCTTTCCTCCTCATCCTTTGAGCTAAAAATATGTTGATTCCCAATCACATGGAAACTATTACTGATGATCTGAAATGAAATAGAGCAAAGATCCAATGAATCTCACTCACTTCTAGACTTTGAAAACTTTCATCATCAGTATCATAAATAGTCTGCACTGGCTCATTACTTCTTTGAAGGAACTGATCTTCCTCCCATAAATCTACTAATGATGATCCTGGAAAATTAAATTATGTTTGGGAAGCATCATCACTAGATAGATCAAAGTTAGGAGAATCACGAATATAAGTAATACTACCAATCAAACATACTGGGTTATCAGCAGGTCCTTCTTCATTCTGATCTACAAAAGAACTTTCTAAATCTGTACAACAAAGTTCTCTATGTGAATGGGCAAGAGGGTTTGTTTTGTAAAAATTTTCAGAGACTGACTGTTTATAAATATTCTGATCTATCTCTTTCTCTGTCAAAGGGGAGGATGTTTCTATGTTCCTTTGAACAGGAGTATAGCAGTTCTCTGTCTCTTGTGAAGACTGATTTTGAGGCTGGATGTCTTCTTGAACCTCAGTTATAAGGGATGATGAATCAATATTTGAGTTTTCAATGATGTCTTGAGGAACGTCCATTATTTCTAGGATCATCTCTTCCTCAACTGATTCATCTATGTTCTTAAAATTTTTCAATAGGATATTAAACTCATGAATGGTTGTTAAAAGATCTTCAGGATGCATCTCTTCCAAAGATTCCTCATTATCTATAATATGTTGGGTGATGTTTTGTGATGGATCATAATATATTGCACCCATTGATAATGATGTAGTGTTTTCTTTATAGTTCTCATGGAACACATATTCAAGGTCTCTTAAAGAAAACAAACTACTAGATCTTAAGCATTCATACCAATCCCTAGCTTTTCCTTCTAATGTTAACATGAACATTTTCATTAGGCAGTCTTCATGCCATTCAACTTTAAACCTCCATACATGTATGTGAAATTTGATAAGATGTAATAAAGGGTCATCAAACTTTTCACCTTGAAAAACAGGCAGGTTCATCCCAATTCACCTGGGGCATCTTATGTGGAAACCCAGGGATATGATCTCTACTCATTGGGGCATATCTTCGTTGTATTCTTGGAATCATGTTTATAAATCAAGAAAGAAGTCACTGTGTCTGGTCAATCAGTTCAGGGTCTTCTACTAGTAAAGTCATTTGGTCTTTTGGGAGTTTCAGAGTGTGGAGTCGCCAGGTGGAATTTTTTAGCTCCTAAGGAGGTAAAAAGTTTAATGGTCCACCACCATGTATTTCTTGTGGAGCTACAAGATTTTCAGGAACCGATTTAGCTCTCAAGGGTGATCTGAAAACAGTTGATAGTTTGATCTTAGGAGACTTCCTAAGGATACCTTCTGGGTTATCAACTACTTCAGGTGGATTAAGGTCAGGATAAGCTCTAGTATGAATCTTTCTAGGAGCCACTATGTTGTGCTTTTAGACCCAAATAAACAAGAAAAGTTCAACCAGGTATGACAGTTTTTGAGAGGTTAACTAATCTGTTTACACAAATCCTAATCCTACAGTCCTCTAACTGATTTGAATGATGTTATAAAGATGAGAGTTCTTCCCAGTGGAGTCTTAAGGTCTGATAAGGATTTTGGAGTCGCCAAGTGGAAGTTTTTAGCTCCTAAGGAGGTAAAAGGTTTTATGGTCCACCACCATGTTTATTGGATACCAATCCGAAATAATTTTTAGGTATTTCTAAGTTATTTTTCAATTGTATGGTTTTTAAGAATATCCTAACTTTGTTTCAAAACTTAGCTATGGTTATGAGACAAAGAAAGTTTACTCTTATGGCTAAGCCAGCTAATCTTTCAAGGTTAGATAAAGTCTTAAGAGAATCCTAGGTTTTACCTAGCTTGTCACTGATTCAAACAAGTTTTACCATGATTACCACTCTTTGGTAGTGCTTGAAAAGGCTGCTTTTAACTCACAAGGTTTTATAAAAATAAAATATGATTCTGGGTTCGATCCCCAGCGTAGTTGCCAGAAACGTTAGGAATCTGTAATTTTAGCAGATTGGTGAGACTAAAACTGCAGAAGCAACATCGTTTCAACCAACTTTGGGATTCTAGGATCTAGCCCTCCTGAATTCGGAGAGGGGTCTCTCCAATATGTACAAAGATGGATTTGTCTTTGAAGTTTGGGGTTATGATATTTGGCTAGTTATGAAGGCCAAGGGTTTGTTTGTTTTTTGGGTGGTTGAGCATGATTACTATTTGAGGTGGAAAGTTCTGAGTGCAAAAAGTTTCAAAGGTGAGAAGTTGCAAGCAATCAGAGTAAGCTTCGACCAAAAAGATATACAATTGCAGGTTTTATTCCATTGGGCTATGGAGTCATAATAGGATTTAATTGGAACAACAAGAGGCAAGAGTGGTCCATGGGGCAAGTCATCTATGTCTAAGGATCTCTTTGAATTTTGATTTATGGAATGAAATGATACAATAAGAAGGAGAGATAAACAGATGCAGAACAAGAGCAACCCAGGATCTGATAAGTACTTTTAAACTAGTCAACCTTTGACATGGACACAAGAAAAACATAAAAGTAAACTAGGATCTGGTAAGTACTTTTAAACTAGCCAGCCTTTGATACACTTTCAATAGAACACATTTTAAAACAAAGGGAAACTTGGAAGCAACCTTTGGAGTAGAAACTAGCGGGTTGGGCTCACCACAAATCCTCTCCTAGCTCTTCTTTACTTAGTTACTTTCAAGACAAACACAAAGACAACACAGAATGGCCTAAGATCTGGTAAGTACTTTTAAACTAGCTAGCTTTTAACACATTCCAAGGGAAATATCCAGACAGTAGTGGGGACAAAAATGGGACCAGGGCTCACCATATCTTCCTCAGTTCATCTTCACAAAACATACTCTGAAAATAACATTTAAGAATAACATTCAGCTAAGACAATAAGACGAGGGAACGCCAACATTCCTATGCTCGAACTGAATTAAATCATTCCTAAATAACACAGATTGGAAGAAAACTTTCAGATAAATATTTTCAGTCATAGAAGGTTACTAATGTACAGTAGGTCCTAACTCTATGCATGTTGTTCTTTATAAGAGAATATGAAACACAGTGAAAACAGAAACAAAATAACAAGTTACAATTAGAGAAACATCACCGTCAACATAGACCAGGATCCCATAAATCATCTTGTATTGATGCTCCAAACCAGTTACAGCTTTAAGTCCAGTGCTTTAGGTTAGCAACCATCTACACATCTCAGCCTAACCTATCTGTTGATCATATCAGCCCCCCCCATTAAAGTCTTGGCCATTCGTCCCTCTCGAACCTTTCGAATTCCCTACCGTGGCCTAAGGAACTCGTTTTCCGCCTATTGTTACCGTTCTGTGCCTCCAAATTACACTGTACAGGTCTGAAAGCTCACGCCCAAGAGTATTCACGGTTTAGCCCTTCTGGCCCTAACCCCTCTGATTTTCTAGTCCGCCTGACCAAATACCGTAACCATGCATCAAGCCGAAAGGCGCTTATTGGATGTATGTCGGACTAGTTCTGGGCCGTCCGATCAAACCATAAATCGACAGTCCGCAGCTTATCCATGCCCGGTGGTCCCCGCGCCTGCACTTATTGCAAAAACCGGCCTGTTTTCCCTGCACCACTTTTGAAGGACTGGCGGTTTTTCTCAAATCGCAGCGATTCCATTCAGCACTTGCCAAGTGTCCCCGAGTACGGCCTCAATACTGCCCTATTTCACGCGTTAACATTTGATCCAGGACGCACAGTGAAATTTACGTTAACCGTAGGATCTATAAGCCTACATCCAACGGCGGTTTTTTTCTGAAGCTACACAAGTTTTAATTTAAGTATACGGCACTCCGGGCACGCCATTCCATCGCCCTCTGATTAAGTTTCGACCATTGATTTCATTTTTGATCGTATGGCCCAGAATTATTTACACATCTCGCTGATTGACCAAGCCCGCCTCCACGTCGTCCCTTCCGCTTAGCCTTTCGTATGCCCATGTGTCATTTGCGTTCGCCTCCACCATTCATATACTCCACTTACGTGTTATATTTCAGTTTTTATGTTATGTGTCTCCGCCTCATTCATTTATCGTCGTCCCACTGTATTTTTATTTCCACCCTTCATTCCTCCGCTATTTCTCTCTGTTTTCCACCACCCCGTCTCATCTCACCATTTCAACAAGTCTACCACACCATATCCATGGATCCGCCACGCCATCATCCCTGTGTCCGGTTTTCTTAACGTGGTTGTGGGATGTGCAGGTTGCAGCGACGGGAGATCATAATTAATCACCGCCTACATTGCAGAAATCGAAGATGTACCAGAATATCAGTTTGCAGAGGTAGAGTTTATAAAGAAAAGCCCCGGGTAGTTGCCGTGATATGGCTTTCATTAAAGAAGCCATGGTAAGAGTCTTCTAAACCCTTCAGAGAAATTTAAAACACAGATTTTCCGCGGATGGAGTTATTAATGATGCAGCAAAGAGTATCAGTCAGAGAACAAGGAATGCAACGTCCGGTGCTGAAGGTTTCAGATCACAATCCAGCATTCAGAAGGCAAAGAGTACAAGTGCACAAAATCATATCCTCCAGGTTTAACTTCAATATATTTTTCTCTCAGGAAAGTACAGAATGTTACATATTTTATTCTTCATGTCTTATCCCTGGAGAAATTTTCACCTACAGCATTTACTTCAGAGAGCCGGCCTCAGAGTACCCACAGCACAGCATATTAATTGAGCAGTAGGGGCGTGAATGTTTCCTCCATTTTGTTTGAATTAAGCAAATTAAATGCGCATCACCTACCTCATTCTCTAGAGTTTTCAGTCTCTCCTATAAAACTCCAGAAAAAAGACATTGTAAAGGGGTTCCAGATTTTTATCAGAAAATTTTGCAGTGAAAGGCGTTTTTTGTATACATCTTGTAAAGTTTTTGTGTGAAGGCTCAGAGCCCGTAGGGTCTCAGTGAGGAGGAGTTCTATCTGTAATGAGGATTCTGGTCTTTGGTATTTCACAGTATGTAACTTTCTCTTATGTGTTTAATATAACATTTCATTTCATCCACTTTCTTGTATCATGTTTTGTAATGCGAGTGGCTCACTGGTTTGGTAAGGATTCATCTTATTTGATGCCCATACTTAAATCAGTCAAGCGCTTTAAATATGGCTCATGCATGATATACTGTTCCATATTCATCTCAACCATCTTTCTTCTATATTAGTTGCTTTGGGAGGGTGCTTTTAAAACACCATTGTCATGTATGGATTCTTAAATTGATAAGCCCATATATGGTTCTGTTGTGTATCTGGGTATCAGCCCAATGTTGACTAGTATCTTCTTAACTTTTCTTTCACCGCATTCACTTTCTGATATTTGATTTCTGTGGCATATTACTTGAATCGGCCCTCTTTGCAGTAAATTGTCTCTTAACTATCTGATGCTTTGATATTGGAGCTTTGCATTGTGCCTCTGCAACATTGCTTTCCCTGTGACAGTTTCTGTGATTTTTGGTTCCATTTCAATCAACTTCCTTGTTTTACAAGAGATAGCAGGAGAGTTTTGGATTGAAACCCAAGTTATATGATGCACTCCTTGCTATGATAAGATGTCCTAGGCACTGTTCTATGGCAACTCTAGGCTGTCTCTAGGAGCGACAACATCTGTCGACAACATCTTTCTGGCGCCGTTGCCGAGGACGAATTTAAGAATATCAGTTTCCCTAGGCCTCGACAAATCATATTCACTCTCTAATCAGGTGAGCACAGAGAGTTGAAGAGTTGTATATCTCTCACCTTGGCGACTCCACATTGTTTTTTATTTGATAAATCTATTTGTAGTCTTGGCTCCTCGTAAGCCGCATTTGAGGTCAGATACATCTCAGCCAAAGACACCTTCCGTGTCTGACCCAGAAAAGATTATTCATAGAAGAGTTTGGAAAGAGAATAAATCAGTCCGTGTTGAAATCCCTGAATATTCTGCAAAAGAATATCCATCTTCTTCTTCTCAAGAAGTTCAAGTAGTAAATCCCAACTCCACTGAAGAAAACCTTGAATACTACTCAGATATTCCACCCAGGGGCAGTGCCAGAATTAAAGATAATCTTTACCCTACTCCTGAGGCCGAGGAGGTCAAGGAGGTCACAGAAGTAGCTGTTTTTAACCGTGAACTATTCTCATCTACACCTCAGCCTGCGGTGCAGTATATTCCTATTGTTATCCATACTCCACTCCCGCCTCCTCCTCTTCCTCCATTTGTACATCAGATTGTTGCACAAACCCCACCTCCTCCAATGGCAAATGTTCCAGCCTTTTTATTGAATAAATATGCTCCCCTGGCACTACCCCAAGTGTTAAATGATATGCCCCAAGATTATTTAAAGATATTGCCCAGATTCACTGGGGAAAATGAAATTGATGCTCAAAAACATCTTGAGACTTTCTGCTCTTTTGCAGAGAACTTTAATGTTGAACATCTAGATGTGGTCTTAAGACTGTTTGTGCAATCCCTGGACGGTGAAGCCAGAAAATGGTTCAAAACATTAGGAAACCATTCCGTAACCACCTGGGATGATATGGAAAATACTTTTCTCAGAAAATGGGGAGAAATGAAAGATCATGGACAGTGTCTTACTGATTTCAATACACTCAAGAAGAAACATAATGAAGGGGTGTCAGAATTTATCAAGAGATTTAATAAGTTATATCTAAACCTCCCTGTAGATATGAAGCCTCATCAGAATGCTGCCAAAGTTGTTTTCATAGCAGCCTTTGACCCAGACTTTGGTTTCTCTCTCAGGGAAAGAAAGCCTGCCACCCTAGATGATGCTCAGTCAGATGCTCTTGAGTTGGAAGAAAATTTTGCTTCCACTGGAAAATTAAGAGGAAAATCTGAACAAGATATCAGAAGAAGAGGCAAAGAGGAAGTATCTACTTCTAATCAGGATAAGGATTCAGATAAAATTGAAGAAATGAGTAAAATGATTAAGAATCTCTCTAATAAACTGATCAAGCTTGAATTGGAGACCAAGAACTCAGCTTCCAAGAACTTCCAAAACGCTCCAAACAGGGGTTACAATCCTCAGTATAGAAAGCCACCCCTGCAAATATTGCCAAGGGAAGCAAAGGAGCAACAGGACCAAGTACCACACCCATTGTACCTGGAAGGTCTAGCAGATGACTCTGCTGAAGATGTTGCCTATGAGCTGCAAGATGCAAATCTTTCCTTCTCAAACAATGATGAAATAGAATATCCATTGCAAGAAGAAGAAGAAGAGATCAAAGACACAGAAGATGCAGAAATTGATCACTATTGCAAACAGTTTAATGATTTCATGCAAGCACATTTTAACAGAAAATATGATCTCAGATCTTCAAGGAAGAGGACTCGGACTCAAGATCAAGAAGAGGAGCCACTTCATAAGGAAGTATCCGCTCAAAAGGAGTCAACAATGAAGAAAGTCACAGACAAAAGTAAGAGTCCTCTAAACAAACCTCTGCAGTCTAATGATCAAACTCCTTCTTCCTCAAAAGTAGTTACTCCTCCTAATGTTGAGTCTGTATCAAAAGAAGTTAAACATTCAGCTAAAAATAAAGAGTCAAAAGAAGTCGTAATAGAAAAGTCCCCTCCTGCTTTTAGCCTGCAAAAAGAGCTTGAGAAAATCAAAATCCTAGTCCCCTTGACTGAACTATTGAAACAACCTGCATATCAATCTCAAGTTACTTCTTTCATGTTTCCTCCTGAAATACCAACTATTCCTGACAGTATAAATCTCCAAGAGGAAAGACCCATGGTAGTGTTTGGCCCTCATGTCGAGGAGATAGATCCTTCTACTCCTCCTTTCTATGTGTCTCTAGTGATTCATGACCTGTTGTTACACAACTGCATGTTAGATTCTGGGGCTTCCCATAATCTTATGCCTCTGTCTATCATGGAACAACTAGGTTTACAGATCACACGTCCATATAAAGACCTCTATTCATTTGATTCCAAAAGAGTTAAATGCTTGGGGATGATTAAAGATTTAGTGGTCAATTTGGCCCAAATTCCAGCAAAAAGTGTAGTAATGGACATTGTAGTGGCTGACATCCCAGCTCACTTTGGCATGTTGTTTTCAAGGTCCTGGGGAACAAAAATCGGTGGGTCACTTAAATTAGACCTAACATATGCCACTATTCCAATTTTTGGTGGCCAAGAGAGGAGGTTATACAGAGAAACTAGATTTGTCAAGATGGTGACTAAGGCCGACAGCTCAGAGAATTCACCAGTCTACAGCAAGGAAGGAGATTTCTCATGTTTGATGTTGGAAGAAGATCAAAATTATGCTCATGAACCTTCCTTTCGTCAAATCAAGACTGAGCAGCCTTCATTGAACCATGAAGCAGGAATCTGGACATTGCATTTTGATGGAGCAAATTCAAGAGAAGGAAACGGAGCTGGAGTATTATTAATTTCTCCTACAGGCAAATGGATCCCACTATCTTTCAAATTGGAGTATGAAGCTACTAATAATGTAGCTGAATATGAAGCACTGTTGCTAGGACTGCAGACAGCCAAGAGCATGGGTATACAAAGTTTAAAAGCTCTGGGAGATTCTGAGCTGGTGGTCAGACAGATCAGAAATCAATGCCAAAATAAGCATCCTCGATTGAGAGCATATAGAAATGAAGTATGGGACATGGTGGAGAACTTATTCTCAGCATTTAACATCCAGTTCATGCCCCGGGAGCAGAATAGAATGGCAGATTCTCTTGCTGTGGATGCTAGTACTTTTCATCCCCCTCAGAACCCTCTCTTGAGGTATGAAATTGAGGTACGATATAGACCATCAATCCCAGATAATATCAAGCATTGGCAGGTATTTGAATATGAAGAACAGATGAAGAGATTCCTAGAAACAGTAGGAGAATTCTCTAATATGGAGATTGATGAGTGTGAAGAAGAGGAGGCTGAAGATATTTCAAAAAATAAGTGGGAAGAGAAAATGGCAGGAAGTAAAATGTTGCAGCTGAAAGGAAATGTTATCCCTAGAGGGCTGGTGCCTCTAGAAAGGCTATTTGATAAGAATGATGTCCCATTGCAACCTAGTAAAGTGGTAGAGGAATATCAAGTGGAAGATCTGAATCTGGGTACTAATGCTGATCCCAAAATTGTGAAGCTATCCAAGAAGGTCCCAGAGGAGCATAAAGAAAAATACCTGAAATTATTTCAATCTTATAAAGATGTATTTGCATGGTCCTATCAGGACCTGAAAACTTTTGATGTCAACATAATGCAGCACAAAATTCCTTTGAGGGAAGATGCAAGACCTTATAAGCAGAAGCTCAGACAAATAAATCCTCTGCTGCTTCCTTCGATTGAGAAAGAAATCAAGAAGCTGCTAAAGGCCAAAATAATTGTGTCATTGAGGTACTCTGAATGGGTGGAAAATCTGGTCCCTGTTCAAAAGAAGAATGGAGAAATAAGGCTATGTGTGGATTTCAGAAATTTAAATAGAGCATCCTTAAAGGACAATTATCCACTGCCCAAGATGGATCATATCCTGCAGAAAGTGGTTGGAGCTTCCAGGATGTCAATGATGGATGGATTCTCTGGTTATAACCAGGTGGTTGTGTTTCCAGAAGACCAGAAGAAAACTGCTTTCACCACACCGTGGGGAACATTCATGTATGCCAGGATGCCTTTTGGGCTAATTAATGCAGGAGCCACCTTCCAATGGGCTATGGATATTGCTTTTGTTGGTGAGCAAGATAAATTTTTGGTAGTGTACCTTGACGATATTAAAGTGTTTTCAAAAAACGATGCTGAGCATATTGAACATCTACGCAGAACCTTTGAGAAATGCAGGAGGTACGGTCTTTCCCTCAATCCGAAAAAGTCTTTGTTTGCATTAGAGGAAGGCAAGCTTTTAGGGCATATTGTGACTAAAGATGGTGTGAAAATAGACCCTAAAAGAGTTGAAGTCATAAATGGTATTCCTCTCCCCAGGAATAAGAAAGAAATAAAGGTTTTTCTTGGCTGCATCAACTTTCTGAGAAGGTTTATCCTTAACTATGCTGAGATAGTTAGGCATATAACAGATATGCTAAAGAAGAATAATGAGGTGAAATGGTCACAAGAATCACGGGAGGCCTTTGCTAGAATTAAAGCCGCATTTGCTGAAGCCCCTGTGTTGGCTGGACCTGATTATACAAAACCATTTATGATTTTTTCATTTGCTTCACCACATATAGTAGCCGGAGTGTTATTACAGAAAAACGAAGAAGGATATGAGCAGCCTATTGCCTTTTTCAGTCAGGTGCTTCATGATGCAGAATTGAAATATAATATATTGGAAAAGCAGGCCTATGCCCTGGTGAAATCCCTCAAAGCTTTTCGCATATATATTTTGCAATCTCATATCACCGCATTTGTACCTACTACAGCTGTAAAGGATATCCTTGTTCAGGGAGACAGTGAGGGAAAAAGAGGGAGATGGATTGCAAAAATACAAGAGTATGATATGGATATTCGCCCTACTAAGCTAGTAAAAGGAAAGGGGATAGCAAAGATCTTATCAGAATCGAACTACCAGGCTCTGGGCATAAATTTGTCTATGATAGCAAATGGAGAGTCTGAGAATGACAAAGAACAGCAAGGACTGGAGGTAGCCACTCAGAAAGCACATATAAAATATCTTACTAGTCCATGGTATAAAGAAATAGTAGAATATCTTCTGACACTCAGTTGTCCTCTCAGCTGTGATAAATCGAAATACAGGGCATTAATATTGAAGTCACAAAATTATATAGTTGCCAATGGCCAATTATATTGGAGAGATCCTTCAGGCATACTACTATTATGCCTCACAAAAAATGAAGTGGAAAATATAATGATAGAGTTTCATGAAAGAATCTGTGGAGGACATTACAGCTGGAGAGCCACTGCTCATAAAATACTGAAGGCAGGATTTTATTGGCCCAGGTTATTTGGAGATGTCTTCACTTGGGTTAGAGCATGTGATAAATGTCAGAAATTTGCTGAAAGGCAAAAGTTAGCAGCTCTGCCTTTGATTCTGGTTCATGTAAATGAACCATTTCAGCAGTGGGGAATTGATTTTATAGGTGAAATACATCCCCTTCAAGTGGCCAACATAAATGGCTATTGACAGCCACAGATTACTTTACAAAATGGGTGGAAGCCATACCTGCAAGGAATGCTACAGATACTGTGATAATCAAATTCATGGAGGAAAACATCATAGCTAGGTTTGGCTGTCCTGCTAGAATAGTGACTGATAACGCATAGGCCTTCAAGTCTGCAAAATTTGTAAATTTCTGCCAGCAATATAATATTACATTGAATCATTCTACAGCCTACTATCCACAGGGGAATGGCTTGGCAGAGTCTTCTAATAAAACTCTGGTGCGGGCCTTGAAGAAAACAATCAATGAGAATCAAAAGAATTGGGATTCCCAGTTGAAATTTTCTCTCTGGGCAAATAGAATAACCAGCAAGAGAGCAACTGGGAAATATCCCTATGAATTGGTATACGGACGAGCAGCAGTGTTCCCTATGCAGCTGGCTTTACCAGTGGCACGTTTTATGCAAGAAAGTCAGGAGGAACCTGATGATATGGTCAGGAGAATCAATCAATTGATAGAATTGGATGAAACACGAGGTCAAGTAAATCAGAGATTAACAGAATATCAGGAGAGAATTAAAAACATCTTTGATCAGCATGCAAAAGACAGGAAATTGCAGACTGGTGATCTGGTGCTCAGGTGGGATATCCGGAGGGCTGAAAAAGGAAAACATGGTAAATTCGATCCCCTTTGGTTTGGCCCTTTCAAGATTGTGGAACAAAGAGGCAATAATATTTTTCTGTTGGAGAACTTACAGGGTGATCTGCTTGACTCCCCTGTAAATGGCCAATTCCTTAAGCCCTACTTCCAGTTTTGATTCAGGCTGAGAACACCTGATGTATTATATTGTATACTAGTTTCCTTTTGTTCTTGAATAAATAAGGTGCGAGCTGACATGTTACAGAGTAAAATGCAGGGGAACTAAATAGCAGAGACATCTAAAAGAGTATCTAAAGGTCTGCGCATTTCTCGACACGTCCAGGGATGAATGTGTCGTCCCCAGGTGGAGCCAATGTTGATCATATCAGCCCCCCCCCCCCCATTAAATTCTTGGCCATTCGTCCCTCTCGAACCTTTCGAATTCCCTACCGTGGCCTAAGGAACTCATTTTCCACCTATCGTTATCGTTCTGTGCCTCCAAATTACACTGTGCAGGTCTGAAAGCTCGCGCCCAAGAGTACTCACGGTTTAGCCCTTCTGGCCCTAACCCCTCTGATTTTCTATTCCGCCTGACCAAAGACCGTAACCATGCATCAAGCCGAAAGGCGCTTATTGGATGTATGTCGGACTAGTTCTGGGCCGTCCGATCAAACCATAAATCGACGGTCCGCAGCTTATCCCTGCCCGGTGGTCCCCGCGCCTACACTTATTGAAAAAACTGACCTGTTTTCCCCACACCACTTTTGAAGGACTGGCGGTTTTTCTCAAATCACAGCGATTCCATTCAGCACTTGCCAAGTGTCCCTGAGTACGGCCTCAATACCGCCCTATTTCGCGCGTTAACGTTCGATCCAAGACGCACAGCGAAATTTACGTTAACCGTTGGATCTATAAGCCTACATCCAATGGCGGTTGTTTTCTGAAGCTGCACGAGTTTTAATTTAAGTATACGGCACTCCGGGCCCGCCATTCCATCGCCCTCTGATTAAGTTTCGACCGTTGATTTCATTTTTGATCGTATGGCCCAGAATTATTTACACATCACGCTGATTGACCAAGCCCGCCTCCACGTCGTCCCTTCCGCTTAGCCTTTCGTACGCCCACGTGTCATTTGTGCTCACCTCCACCATTCATATACTCTGCTTACATGTTATATTTCAGTGTTTATGTTATGTGTCTCCGCCTCGTTCATTTATCGTCGTCCCACTGTATTTTTATTTCCACCCTTCATTCCTCCGCTATTTCTCTCTGTTTTCCACCACCCCGTCTCATCTCACCATTTCGACAAGTCTACACCACCATATCCATGGATCCGCCACGCCATCATCCCTGTGTCCGGTTTTCTTAACGTGGTTGTGGGATGTGCAGGTTGCAGCGACGGGAGATCATAATTAATCACCGCCTACATTGCAGAAATCGAAGATGTACCAGAAAATCAGTTTGTAGAGGTAGAGTTTATAAAGAAAAGCCCCGGGTAGTTGCCGTGATATGGCTTTCATTAAAGAAGCCATGGTAAGAGTCTTCTAAACCCTTTAGAGCAATTTAAAACACAGATTTTCCGCGGATGGAGTTATTAATGATGCAGCAAAGAGTATCAGTCAGAGAACAAGGAATGCAACGTCCGGTGCTGAAGGTTTCAGATCACAATCCAGCATTCAGAAGGCAAAGAGTACAAGTGCATAAAATCATATCCTCTAGGTTTAACTTCAATATATTTTTCTCTCAGGAAAGTACAAAATGTTACATATTTTATTCTTCATGTCTTATCCCTGGAGAAATTTGCACCTACAGCATTTACTTCAAAGAGCCGGCCTCAGAGTACCCATAGCACAGCATATTAATTGAGCAGTAGGGGCGCGAATGTTTCCGCCATTTTGTTTGAATTAAGTAAATTAAATGCGCATCACCTACCTCATTCTCTAGAGTTTTCAATCTCTCCTATAAAACTCCAGAAAAAATACATTGTAAAGGGGTTCCAGATTTTTATCATAAAATTGTGCAGTGAAAGGCGTTTTTTGTATACATCTTGTAAAGTTTCTGTGTGAAGGCTCAGAGCCCGTAGGGTCTTAGTGAGGAGGAGTTCTATCTGTAATCAGGATTCTGGTCTTTGGTATTTCACAGTATGTAACTTTCTCTTATGTGTTTAATATAACATTTCATTTCATCCAATTTCTTGTATCATGTTTTGGAATGCGAGTGGCTCACTGGTTTGGTAAGGATTCATCTTAGTTGATGCCCATACTTAAATCAGTCAAGCGCTTTAAATATGGCTCATGCATGATATACTGTTCCATATTCATCTCAACCATCTTTCTTCTATATTATTTTCTTTGGGAGGGTGCTTTTAAAACGCCATTGTCATGTATGGATTCTTAAATTGATAAGCCCATATATGGTTCTGTTGTGTATCTGGGTATCAGCCCAATGTTGACTAGTATCTTCTTAACTTTTCTTTCACCGCATTCACTTTCTGATATTTGATTTCTATGGCATATTACTTGAATTGGCCCTCTTTGTAGTAAATTGTCTCTTAACTGTCTGATGCTTTGATATTGGAGCTTTGCATTGTGCCTCTGCAACATTGCTTTCCCTGTGACAGTTTATGTGATTTCTGGTTCCATTTAAATCAATTTCCTTGTTTTACAAGAGATAGCAGGAGAGTTTTGGATTGACACCCAAGTTATATGATACACTCCTTGCTATGATAAGATGTCCTAGGCACTGGTCTATGTCAACTCTAGGCTGTCTCTAGGAGCGACAACATCTGTCGACAACACTATCTATCACCAGCAGAGCTCAAAGAGCCAGTGAATACTATGTACAATCAGAAGTTTAAGCTCAAGTGTATATCAAAGTTCTACAACCAACCCCTCACTCATCTTCTGCAGAAGTATATATAGAAGGATGAGGAGGTGAGATCTGATAAAAGATCTCAATTACAATTAATACAGACTTAATGGATTCTTGGCCTTTGAGGGGCTCAATGAAGAAACTTACATGCATATCCTCTGTATTAAATGATTTTACATAAATATTTAAGCTCTGTGGGAGCTTTTTTTGACCTTTGAGGCTCTGTGTGATGTCGAGGTTACTTTGCAGATATTATTTTCATTAATCTTCCCTGCAGAAGTAACTCTCTGGCTGCGTTGAGGTGAATATTTTTATTTGATCAATAACTTCAGCCTCTGATTGAATGCTTTGAGGTACAGGTGGTGCCGTGGTAGCTAGAGGGATCAATTTGCCTCAATTTGTGGCGGTGGAGGGTTTCCCGTCGGTAAAACACTTCAAATTATCTTTAAACTGTGTTTTGATTGGGGATTAGGCTTTTGATAAGCATCTTAGACGTAATCCCCACAAATATGTCCTTTAATCCTCTGTTCTAGTTTACTTTGATCCCCGTCACTGATACTCTGTGATTTGTGATAGACTTGCTATGTTTTCTGCTGATGTGCAGGGCCCTGCAGGGGTTGAATGGCATCAATGCCTTCGCAGATCATTGATAAATGTGGATTCAAACCTTGCGATGATTTTCTTTGGTGAATCGGAGGCAAGAGGATCGCCACCCTCTGTCTCTGAAACTTCTTTGAGTTATGGCAGAGAAAACGTCGAAACCCTGCAAAATACAAAAACTATTATAAAATCTTGCATATATAGGTTTACTGTTTCGGAGGCATGTGGAGGAGGCGTGGTCGTTGGATGGCATCATCCAACAGTCAGGATTGATCGGAGAAGGCGGAAGAAAGATTAAATCAGAGCCGTCGATCGCGCAGAGATCGACGGTCGAGAGCGATGGGGAAAGTCAAAAACGGAGAATCGTTGAGTGGGCGACGGAATCAGGGCGATGGAATATGGACCGTCGATCTGCAGATCAGATCGATGGCGGAGATTAACTGGATGGCGCGTCGTAGCCTGGTTAACTATCGGGCATCTTCGGCAAGCGATAGACGTTGGATGGCCCGCCCCAGATCGAACGGCGCACGACAATATCGCTAGGCGTCCACGTCCGAACAATAACGCGCAATGGATGGCGGTTTTATGAACAGTGCCCAGGACACACGTCAAACGGCGTATGGAATCGCTGGCGTTTGGGAAAAAACCGCCTTCGCCCAAAGGCAGTGCGATAGATACCACGCGGTTTTTGGACGGGGTGAGTGGAATGTGGGGACCACCGGGAGACAGACTCCGCACCGTCCGATCTTCAGATCAGATCGACGGTGCGGAACGATTTAAAACTTGTATCGGCGGAAAATTTAATAAAATAATAAAACGTCGGGAAAATAATATAAACAGAGGTTTTATATATATAACCAAATTTTTTAAACTTCGGCGGGAATAATTATAAAATGGCTTGGCGCCCGATTGCGGGGTCGTGGGGAATATGGGAAAAATGTGACCGAGGTTTTTAAGAGGAGGGGCTAAAGACTTAGCCCGATGGCTTAAGTCTATAATACATTAAAAATATGATTTTTACGAATTTTCAATAGTTTTCAAGAGAATCTGAGGGTTCCGATAAGGTGAAAAAAGGAGTTTTCAACCTTGTCAAGGGGTTTTGATGAAGGGGAAAGGGAAAAATTATGTAAATGAGGGATTTTTCATGGGAGATGGAGGGATAGAAACTGAGGTCAGTTTTGGAAGAAGGGAAGGGGGGAAAGTGTGCTTGCAACAGTATTCTGGCTTGGAAATCAACAGGATTTCTAAGTGAAAAATGGGAACAGCAGTAAAGTTTGGGACATAGGATAGGCATGAGGCCTTCAGGAGACTTCAAGAGCCAACAATTTTTAGCAATGAAATTTGTTCCTTGAAGGCTCAAAAAAATTTTATCCAGCATTTGGTATAACAAATTTTATAGCTGGCTAACAAAGGGGAATGAAGAATCAGCAGAGTCAAAATATCTACTCTGTCCTAATCTTGAGGAGTATGCCAGCACCACTGATGAAAAGGGGGATGTAAAATTTCCAGAGTCAAAATATAAAATTCGTCCTAATCGTAAGGATTATGCGAGCACCACTGATGAAGAGGGGAATGATAATGTTTCAGAGTCAAAATATCCACTTTGTCCCAATCCTAAGGATTATGCCAGCACCACTGATGAAGAGGGAAATGAAAAATTTACAACGTCAAAATATCCACTCCATCCTAATCCTAAGGATTATGCAAGCACCACTGATGAAGAGGGGGACGAAAAAATTCCAGAGTCAAAATTTCCACTTCGTCTTAATCTTAAGGATTATGTCAGCACCACAGATGAAGAGGGGAATGAAGAACTTTCAGAGTCAAAATATGCACTTCGTCCTAATCCTAAGGATTATGTCAGCACCACTGAGGAAGAGGGGAATGAAGAATTTGCAGCGTCAAAATATCCACTTCGTCCTAATCCTAAGGATTATGCTAGCACCACTGATGAAGACGGGGATGAATTTCCAAAGCTAAAATTTTCACTTCATCCTAATCATAACGATTATAATTTAACCACTGATGAAGGGGGGGATGAACAATTTCCAATAAATATAGATTCAAGGCATTCACTTATTCCTAATCCTAAGGATTATGAGAGCTTCAATGAGGAAGGGGAGGGGCAGGATGAAGAAATTCTAGTGAGTACAAATTCAAAGCTTCCACTTATGCCTAATCCCAAGGATTATGAGAGCACCACTGAGGAAGGGGAGGATGAAGAGTTTCTTGCAAATGATAATTTTAGAGGCACAGATCTGAATATTGCATTTTCTCCAAGTGGCCATTTCAAAGACACTCATGGTGATGAAGAATTGAATCCTCCCAGGGAAGAATTTGAAAGCATGGGTCAAGATGGTGAAGAGTTTCTTTTGAGTCGGGGTTACAAAAGTGCCGATGATTCTTGTGAAATTTTTTCTTCAACTGATGATGGGGTAAAAAAGTTCCTGTGAAGATTCTGGAAGATCCATCTGACGAAATTGAGAACCGTCAGCTCTAGGTAATCCATGACCTCCTAATCTTGTATTTCATCCATTTGCATTTCATTTTTAGGCTCTAGTTTTCATTTTTAAGAGAAAAATATGTTTAGAAAATCGCCCGCGGGGGTCCGTAGGCACAACACACAGGCCCTATGGACCCCGAATTTTTTATATGTAGAAAAGGGTCGTGGGTCCGCACTTGTCACACAGCGCGCGTGAATTCCTACGCACTGTGTATGAAGACAAAGTGTGGACCCCGCGCAATTAGATTTCAAAATTAAATTTCTCAATTGCCGCCCAAAATTTTTCAAATTAAATTGTTCTAATATATCTTTTTATGCATTGTAGGATAAACAAGATGTTGATTTGGAGAGAACGTGAGCATGAAGACGTGGATGATGCCGCAATGCTCCATTTGCCCACAATGCAAGCATTAAGAGCATGCGGTTTGTATAAATTCTGGGCCATTCAGGGCATGAGGGCACAGGTAGACCTCCTAACATGAATGGTGAACAGATGGAACGTACAGGACCAGTGTTTCATTATTGGTGGCCACCATCTCAAAATCGAGTTGGAGGATATTTATTTTCTGACTGGTTTGTCCAAAAGGGGCAAACAAATTTCCTTGTTTGGGACTAGGCCAGGTGGCCAGACTGTCGCTAGTCTTCGACAAGATTTCTGTAATGATCAAGCAGACCCTAGGGACAAACGGATCGACATAAAAACTATCATCCGTCCCAAGCTGAAAGTTATTGCATTTACTATTACTAGATTGTGTGGGAGTGCAGCGCTGCACGTGGCTACTGGTTCCCAAATGCGCATTGCTGTAGACTATTTTCGAGGCACCATTTTCAACTGGTGCGAAGCTGTGTTGGCCAATGTAAAAGGCCAACTAACTAGAGCAAAGAATGGAAAACTAAATAACTTTGGATATGGATCCATTGTAGTCACCTTTTCTCTAGAGAGGATCCCCATGTTAGCTCCACAGAACATTCATGTTGATGCTGGTCGACCTCGAGAACCTAGGATGGTTCGTTGGGTTGCATTGATGGCTCGCCATGGTATTGAAGGTGTCGAGATTGTTCGAATTCCTCCTTCATATTTTCGTTGGCTAGAACGCCAAATTTTCGTTATAGAGGATTTTCCATACGTCGGGATAGATTTCCATGGTGACCGAGAGATCACTCTCCCAACAGGGGAACAGTGGGATGAATCAGGTAAAACCATTTTCAACAATTTCTAAGTTCTAATTTTTTTGTATTTTGATCGTCTTTTAAAAATTAATAACCAAAAGTTTTGAATGTAGATTTGGGCCCACAGTGACCAGCCCATCTCCAGCCTTATGAAAGAAGACAACAGTTGCAGCCGCACCAGCCCCAGCAGGCCAATCTGCAGAAATATTGTCTGATTTAGAGCATCACCTAGAGCATATGACTCTAGACATTCCAGAGACGGACATATATGAGGTTCCTCTCAGATTACAGAGATACGTGATTGGTGTTCCAGGACCTTTTAGGAGGTTTCTGTGTAGGGTGGCTCGGGCAGTGGTCTCTTATCGTGATCACCATCAGTGATAGGATGATCATGTCGTAGACTCATACTTTTGACCTTTTGTATTACCATTTTTGCCGATCATAAGGTGTTTTCAACCTATGATCGAAGATGATGTATATATTTTTTAAAACACTTCTATACTATGATATATCACTATTTACCGGCTACCTGCGTACATGTTATGAATGTTGTTTAATTTACTGTTTTGATTATTGCAAATGTCGATTTATCATACTAGAAGCAACTGCATCTGCTAATGTATTTACATGTCTTGGAATATGTTGATATTCAATGTAATCAAATTCACGTTCCAAGAGACGAACTCTTAAAAATAACCGTAATAACACTGGATTTTTAATGGCATAAACCCTGTTGAGCTGTAATACAACAAGTTCAGAATCCAACCTAACAATCAAACTCCGAATTCCAAAAGATATGGATTCAGATAGTAACTCAATCACTGCACTATACTTTGCAATTTTATTCGTTGTTTGACCAAGGCTTACCCCATGCATGGATACTAACTCGTCAGAGGGTGAATAAATAACCCAAGCTGCAGAAGAAATGTTTCGTGTACTACAACAAGCACCATCAACAAAACCAACGTAGGTTTGAAAAGACGTCGACATCTGCAATATCAAAAGTAAAACTCAGATAAGCAGGAATAGTGACAAAACACACTTCTAAACTAGGCACGCTTTTCTAATCTAAAACACACCAGCTGTAAAGAAATCTAATCTAATTAAATCTCCACACCATGTTTAAGCATAATATCTCTTTAGATAAAGCCCATTTCTAGGTTTATCTAAAGGGACACCATCAAAATCTATCAGCTCATAGGCCCCTTTTGCCAGTTTTTCTTAACAATAAAAGGACCGTGCCACATAGCCACAAATTTTCCAGCTCCTAGCTTATCGTTGGCTTGATCATAAACTAAGACTAGGTCTCCTTCTGAAAAATTTCGAGGGGTAACACTTCTATCATACTGAGCTTTTATTCGTTTGACATGAGCCTCGTTTGTTATTGTAGCATTTCATCGATTCTCATCTAGCTGAGCCAAGTAAAAAAAAAAATTCTCCTCTTCAGACATAGTTGGAAGTAATTCTATGGCTAATTTCAAAGACGAAATTTCACATTCAATCGGCAACACAGCCTCCAAACCGTAAACCAGTTGAAAGGGAGTGAAACCAGTTAATGTTTTTACCGAGGTTCGATATGCCCAAAGTGTTGAAAATAACATGGAATGCCAATTTGACTTATGAATACCAATAATTCATCTTATCATAGTGACTAAAACTTTATTGATAGCTTCAACCAGACCATTAGCTTGTGGATAATACGGAGTGGAACTATCATGGCGCAGGCCAAGTTGATCTGTTAGTTCAGTCATCATGATATTCCAAAAATGACTTCCATGATCTGTAATAATGGCTTGAGAAACACCAAACCTAGAAATTATGTGATTGAATACAAAAGTTGCAGCAGTCTTGCCGTCAGCTGAAAATGTAGCCATTGCCTCGGCCCACTTAGTAAAATAATCTACCGCTAAGATAATATACGCATGCCCCCCGGCCGAGTGAGGGTTACATGTAATAAATTCAATACCCCATTTTGCAAAAGGATCGACAACAATTATAGGGTGAATATGAGTAGGTGGCGCATGCATCTTACGATCAAAAAGTTAACAATTGTGGCATTTTCGGGCTGCATAGATAAAATCTTTGAATAACGACGGCCAAAAATAACTAGCGCGCAATATCTTTTGGGCTATGGCATACCCAGACATATGACTGCCACATGCTCCAGAATGACAGTCATTTAAAACCTTCCCAGCTTCTTCATGAGTAAGACAGTGTCGGAAAACAAAATCCGCTCCACGAAGATAGAGTGTATCACCAATAATATTGTATTGTTGGGATTGGAAACGTATTTTTCGTCGCTGAGATCATGAGATTTCAGGCCGATAATATTGGGTTTGGAGATAAATGATAATATCCCCATACCATGGATCAAAAGTACTGATAAGAAACAAGGATTCGTCCGCAATGGGCTCCTCCGCCACAGTTTCAGTATCAGTAGAGGGGAAATCACACATCAATTCAACAAAAACCAAAGATTTCTTTGCCTTGGATTTTTCAAATTCCAAGTCAAATTCCTGCAGGATGACTATCCATTTGGAATACTTTCCCCCTAGCAATTGTTTGGTCAAAATGTACATCATAGGGTTAAAGTAAGAAATTACTGTGGTTTTGCGTAATAAGATGTGGTGTCTAAATCTTTGAACAACTTGAATAGCTTCCAAGGCCAATTTCTCCACATGTGTGTATTTGATCTTAGTCGGATGTAGATTTCGACTAAGATAATAAATCACATGTTCAGTTTTAGATTCGTCTTCCTGAACTAAAACAATCCCAATTTTGGAATGAGAGGCGGCGAGGTACAAAATGTAGTCCTGGTTGTAGTTGGGAGGATGCAATAACGGTGCATGGGTCAACGCGTGTTTAAGTGCATCAAAAGATCGATCAATGATCTTATCCCAAAATAATGGAATGTTCTATTTCAGCAACCAGGTAAAACCCTTTGTTAACTCGGCATAGTTAGGAATGAACCGATGTAAAAAATTTTCTTTCCCCTGCAAACTTTGGAGTTGGTGCAGAGTCGAAGGAGGAGGTAAATTGATAATAGCTTCGACCTTCGATGGATCAACGCGAATGCCTGCTTTCGAAACAACAAATCCCAATGAGCGACCCGATTCTACACAGAAAACACATTTGTGTGGATTCAACCTAATTCGATAATGCCTACATCTCGTAAAGATAGCTCGTAAATGAGTGAGATGGTCGGCCCTACGCGATGAATGAGCAGTTAAATCATCAAGATAAGGCTACACAATGTGCTCAATGTCATGAAATGCATAAGACATAGCCCTTTGAAAGGTTGCTCAAGCGTTCTTTAATCCAAAAGGTAGTTTTCAATAAGAAAATGTCCCCCATGGAAAAATGAAAGTTGTTTTTGTCTGATCATTAGGAAGTATGTTTATTTAATTGTAACCGCAAAAACCATCCATAAAGGAAAACATTTCACTATCGGCACAATCATCAATTATTTGATTGATATAGGGGGTTGGATAATTATCTTTAGGACAGGCTCGATTAATATCCCTATAATCGATACATACTTGTATCGTCCCTTGTTTTTTTAGTAACAAGAACAATATTCGATACCCAATCCATTAAAGGAATTGGATAATAAAACCTGCACAAAGTAATTTTTCAACTTCAGCTTTGATAGCAGCAACTTTTCTAGGATGTATTTGACGTAGACGTTGATGGACAGGTTTGGCATCCAGGTAAGTCGTGATTTCATGTACGACAATTGACGGATCGATTCCTGGCATTTCTTCATAGGACCAGGCAAACACATCACGTAATTCTTGAAATAGGGCTTTATAAGTTTGAATTTCATCTTCTGTACAGACCTATATGAATGTTTTCAATTATTCCTGGCTTTACTAAAATTTCAATTGGAATCGTTCGAGAGATATTTTCCAAATTTAACTTAGAATCAGGATTTTGCAATGGATTCTGCGGTTCTTTGACATATTCAGCAGTAAAAATAGAAATGAAATCATCTTCAAAATGATCCAGCTCAGGTAAAAATGAAGTTCGATGATGTAGATCTTCCCATGGTAAATCTTCAACAGACAAAAGTTCACGAATCTTCTCAACAGTATGAATAATATCAGGAAATGTCGTTGTGGCTGAACTAGATATAGAAAGTGATTCCTCATGGATCCCATTCATTAGATCAATGTTGGTTGAAGAGGGGTTGGAAAGTGACTATATAGCCTGATACACAATTTCAAATGGAATCAAAGGCATCATTCCATTAAATGAATCTAACTCAGAGTCAGAAGGTATGACCCAAGGATCATCAAACATAACAGTGTATGATGAAATCATATGAATAGTTGTGGTAGAAGGTGATATGTTAGGAGGAGGAAAGGAAAAAGTTCGTAGTAAACCAAAATCTTTAATCAAACCTACTCCAACATCCTTGTAAGGAATAGCCGCTTTACCAACGTGCTGGATTGTTTCTGTAGAGGCTGGATCGGAAGAAAAATAAGTTAACTGATCTATTGTAACGATCCTTCCTTGATGTGGAAATTTTATGAGCCGAAAGACCGAAGAAACAACAACAGTCATAGCATAAGACCAACTACGACCCAGAAGAAGGTTGTAATCTAGAGGGGCATCAACCACTTCCACATCTAGATTTAGAGTTTTACCTTCGATCCCTATGGGTAAATCCTACAAAATACCAAAAGGGTGGAAACCTCGGCCATCAAAAGCCTTTAGAATCGTCAGAGACTGATTGAGTGTAGGAGAACCAAGCGATTTCCAACACTGGATCAACATAATACACATTGAAGCTCCCTCATCAATCACAGTCCAAAAGTTTGGTCTATTTTTTACTAACACTCGAATTTGGAAAGCCATTTGATGAGGTAGGCGAGGTGTACTATTTTCTAAATCGAAGATTAGTAGGTTCGAATCTTGAATATCGACAGCTCCTATGGCAGAAAAAAGTAATTTACGTTGTGCTGGGCATGACTGTAGCACTTCCAAAGCCGACATTGCTGAAGGGGAAATAGCTAAGTCTTCAACAATGTTGTAATTCTGAGCAGCTCTCGCATCTGGATTGAAAGCTTATTTACGAAGAACACCCTTAGTAGGCGGTTTTATTATTAAGTATGGATTTGGTTTCTCAATCTGTAGCGGACCAGAAATAGGAGGAGGT